>RJWM01007646.1:0-76758 GCA_004363535.1 Dasyprocta punctata | reverse complement strand
CCTTCATGTAAGTACTTCAGAATTGTTAGTTATGTAGTCTTCAGGCTCTACCAAACTCTGCTTTCAAAAATCTTACTAGATCCTTGGCCTAAAATGTTTTTTCCTTTATGGTCCACCAAATGAACCTACTCTGAGGCCAGAGATTTAGCTCAGTGGCATAAGTACCTGCCTGGCAAATGTGAGGTCGTGAGTTTGATCCCTGGTACCAAAAAAAACAAAAAACAAAAAACAAAAACAAAAACAAAAACAAAAAACCCCAAAAAACAATTATTTGTCTATGTCCCTGACATAGGCCACTATGTACAAATGAACCTTCTCTGTTCCACTATGTTTTTTTTTTTTTTTTTTTTTTTTTTTTTTTTTTTTTTTTTTTTTTTTTTTTTTTTTTTTTTTTTTTTTGCGTCACCAGGGATCGAACTCATAACCTCGCACCTGCCAGGGCAGGTGCTTAAGCCGCTGAGCCAAACTCCCGGCCCTAGTTTTTTGCGGCAGGGTTGCACTGTGTAGCTCAGGCCAGCCTTGCGCTCGCGTTGTAGCCCAAGCTGGCCTCAAACTCACAATGCTTCTCCTACCTCAGTCTCCCGATCCACTATGTCCTTTTGTGTATACCACAGTTTCTAACTCTTGACACAGAGCATGAAATTAGTCTAGTGTGCTACCGTCTCTCTGCTCTTTGGATTCTATTATGGCAAAGACCGTGTCTTTTTCATCAATACATGTTCACCTATATTCACAGACACTCAATAAATACTGTAGAAAAATTGAGCATACAAGTAAATGAACACATCTCATCTCGTATTATCTTAACCCTACATGCAGAACTTTCATTAAGAATTTTGTGGTGTTGTATTATACTCTCTTTTTTATTGTATTATGTTGTAAAGAAGCTGTTCAAACCCCAAATTTGTTCATTGTATGTTATAGAAATCTCCTTATACATAAAATGAGCATTTTAGGCTCTGTGAAATAACAAAGATTATTCAAATACTGCAAAGCTTTCAGACTAATTCAAAGTAAAAGCAAATTCAGTTTATCCACTAAGGAACAAGTTTTGAGTTAAGTGCTATTACGTAGAGGAGAATTGTAGCACTGTGGGATAATAGCATGAGCTCAGATAAGATTTTAGAAACAAAGGCGTGCTAAAGATTTTAGTTTCTGTTGCCACTGCATTCCTTTTTGTGGTTCATTATTGACTTGGTTCTGCTTCAGCTAAGAAAGCTTCTCTATCATTTCTACTTATTAGCTCAGTAGGACTTTGTTGCAGGGTATTTTTTTCCCCTTTAATATGTCTTGTATCTTATCAAACATGCATTTTGTTTGTGATTTCTCAAGAAATTTCTCTTTCCTTTTTTCCTGAAATAGGACTCTGTAGATTGCAACAATTTTCTTTTCGTTAATGCCTGTCCCATCAGTTTTCCCAGTAGGTTTATTACTAGTTGTATAGATTGAATTTTTTGTTTCATGAGTCTAGAGGTAAAATGTTTTGGCCTGTCTCCCTTTCCTTGAATTGTAATGTTTAAAATTCAAACCATCATTTCATCCAACCTAACAATATGAAGCATCTGTTACTAGTTAGAATAATAATTTCTTGCCGTAAGTACTCAGAATAGAAGATGTCCTATAGTTTAATATTTCTACATAGTCATTGTCCTACCCAAAATAATACTTTTAAAAATCCCATGTGTTTTTAAGATACCCATTTTTATTATCTCTTTTTCTTTTAAATTAGTATTTTGTGTTTTAAAAGTAGTTGCTTGAAATAGAAACAGATTTTTTTCATTTCATTATAGATTTCAATGCTTTTAAGAATATTTTCACTATCTGGGGAAGATAATTATTAATACTAACATGAGTTTAGGGTTTGCTCCAACAATCATGTTATATACACAACAAAGTTTCCAGCTTTCCTTATAAGAAATTAGAAGTAAACTTGCCTTGTTTACATTTTATGTTAGGCAGATATGATGGTACCATCTATACATCCATTTTCATAGTTTTGAAAATTAGTAAATAGAGAATACAGAATTGGAGTATTCTCTTGAATAAATTTGTGAAGAACTTCTGATATGTGAGCCACAGATAATTTATAAATTATATGTTTCAAAGAGAAAATATAAAGGCTGATAACTGCTGTTTGATGGGGAGCATTGGGAACCCAACGCTGACGGATGCCGTCCCTCATTTGTTCTTCAACTATTTTTTGAGATGGGACTTATTACTTTCACAGTTTGGTAGACGGAGAAATTTAGTCACTAAGATTAAAAACTATTTAATGTAGGAGTCAACATTCAAAATTCAAGTCTATCTGATTCCATAGCCTATTTCTTTAACCATTATCCTATATCATATATGCAAGCACCATTAGTAAATTATAAAAATTTCCAATTGAGCATTGAATGATCGCAGCTTATCTGCAAAACGTCATGTATTATATTCCACTTTACTGTTTGACCAAAAATAAATTGATGTCATACCATTTTCCATATAAAAATACAGAGAGAACAAACAATAAAGCCATTTTGAAATACAAACCCAATATATATTTATAGTTGGTTATTGGAAAGATTAGTATATTGTATTACAGATTTTGATTTTAACTGTTTGCTAATATATAGAATTATTACTGAAGATACAGTAATTGAACCATTATTTAAATAATACAGATTCTTGAACTAAAAGAAAAATTTAATATGTATGTACATAAACATTTACTTGATTCATAAAGGAAACACTAATATGTGACTTACAATAGACATTAAAAATTACAAATTTTGAAAGAAACAAGCTTCTGGATTCTTAGGAGAGGAAATTTAGTGATTGTGCTAAGGCACCAGTATGTTTTATTTTAAGTTTTCTTTTTGTGATTTGTTTCATTAAGTGTTCAATCTAGGTAAATGTCATTCAGCCTTAAAACAACAGTATTTAAGCCAGGTTCTTTGGCAACTAATTAAAACTAACTTACTCTTTGTCAGATGAAACTGAAAAAAATAATTACACCACTTAGCGTTCCTTATTCAGTTCATCTTTTCAATGTACAGGAATTCAGTGACCTGTAAAACCGTGAAGTAATTTGTGTCTAAGTGAAATAAGGTTCTTTCACGTTTCAGTTGAGTCAGTTAAAACTATTTTTAGTTTATGTTATTTATCTTAGTTCTTACTGTGTTCCTAAGGGTCTTAGCAGGTGATATGAAGCCATATTGAAGCAGTTACAGTCAAGAAATTTGTCAATTCAAAAATAAGTTTCTTGACTCTTAACAAACATTCATTGAGAAGCAGGAAAAGAAATGCAAGTAGACAATAAGTAGGACAAAAGCAATTGAGCCCAACGTGTTGAGTTAATGCAAAATAGGTTATTCTGTTACATGCATTTTGAAATATAGATAATATTTCTTAAAGTCTAATTATGACAAAAGAACAAATGATACTAGAGATTAAATGCAGTAGAATATCATAGAATTTGCTTTAAACCATGCTTTAATAAAGTGTATATCCAAGTCTCAGTGATTAAGATTTATAAAGCATTGTTGCATAAGCCAATTCACCAGTGTGTTGACCACAAAGTCCTTGAGGATTAGCTTTTGGATAACGTGCTGGCAAAGGAGAGAAGAAGTTAAGTATTGTATGTAGTTAGAATACCTTTAAGTGTTTGTGCTAAGGCACTTCAGTTTATGGACCTAACTTTTAATCACCCAATAAGGAAGATTTTAGTTCCCTGATCCATAATTCTCTGCCATCTCTGAACTTCTGGAAACAACTCATTTATTAAAAACATGATATATTAAAAACATTAAGCATCAATAACTTTCTTTGATACTAACCTCATTTCTTACCCATTCAGCAGGAATGAATACTCAATGAAGCTTATTCCACAGCATTGTTTTCTGAATCTGGTGATTCCGTAACTTTTCACAGCAGATTAAAATTTCTTTGTAAACTTTATATGGATTTCCAAAATTTTAAAACGTTTTGAAACTAATATTCAAACTATATAGGTAATATCATATGTTACTTTACTTAGACAAATCGATTGCTTACAAAACATTTAGTAGCAAGTCTAATTCTAAATGACATGTACAGTAATATAAAGTAACTTGCAAATACACTTGCATGAAAATAATTGCAGTTTTCAAGGTTATTCAGAACTTTTAAAAATGTTGAATAAGGCAAGCTTTGATATTTTTCTGTGTAACTTGATAGCCTATGAAATATCGAGATTAATCCTTCTTATTTTTTTACTTAGTCCAAATTATGGTAATTTTCCTTTATGTATGTACTACCGATAGTCATGATTTATTATAATAAATTGAATTGCAAAAGAAATTGAAAACAAAATGCATCAGTGAAGCATGTCTTCTATGTGTACCCCAAAAGGCAATGTACCAAAAATTGTAACAGTTCTTGAAAACATCCTTAATTGAATAGAGAAGTTGCCTAGGGGGAATTGAGCAATAAGTTCCTTATTGTTGAAGCTGGCAACTCTTTTGAGAAAGTATTTCTTATATAAAGTTGAAATCATGCTAGGAATATAGCTGTATTCTCTGCACTAATCTGCTTTGTTCAAAATGCAGATGCTTTGCATTAAATATGCTAGTGTACATACCTTATAAAATTCTTACAAGTGAATATTTTCTGCATTATTTTTACTCAAATTATGGTAAAGACAGTCTAATGAAATTTAGGCATTAGTTTTTTTTCAGGATGTCTTTCTTTCAGTGCCCTTTTTTCTATTTAGTGCCTTGATACTTATTCATATGATGTTTTATAAAACTATTGTTAGCATCTTTTAAATACCTCTCTGTGTAGTAGGAGGAATAGCAGAAGTTTCATTGCAAAAATTTTATGCTATAAATATATAGTAGTCCTTTAATAATTGTATTTTATATTTGGCTTATGCTCTTTTATATTTCATACTGTATTTTATGTTTAGTATTCCTAAATTTTAAAATGATCAAAAATATCTTTTATAGTGGTTCATTTATTTTTATTTGAAAATCAGAATGTTACCGGAATGATAGCCCAATATTTTCAGATAAGTTGCATTAAGCCAGACATTGAATAAAAAGCTTTACATAAAATAGTTTGCTAAGTCCTTTAACTGAACTTTGGGTACATTATAAGTATCAAAACATTAAGCTTAGTAGTAATGCTAGTGGTTGCATAGTACATTAGTGGCAAATAGGCTGTAATCCAGGTTTGCAGACATTTCACCCAAATCAGTTTTACCTTTCACATAAATCTGAATCATAGAATTAACTCCCTGCAATTTCATTTTAAAAAAGATCCTATTTATTTATGACCACACAGAATGCTTTTTCCCCTTTCAAATCATGTTGCTATTATACTATTAGTATCCTTTATAAGGGGAGCTGAAAAAATACATTTGATTTATACTATAAAGAGGCCTTCTGTTCTTTACATAGACTTCTCATTTAGTCCTCAGGAGGATGATCTGAGCTGCTATTGTTATTTGTGCATTACAGATGAGGAAGCTTATCATCAGAAAATTTAAACATGTTTTCTCATCTACACAAATGACATGTTATGTAAGGAAGATTTAAAATCAGTGCAGTAGAAATCAGTAACTTTGTTTTTCACATTGAATCATGGACATGTGATAGTACCCTCCTCCTGGATTGCTTTCCTCAACATTATGTGGGGATGATGAAGGACTAGTAAATGCATAAGAGGTATTGGACTTAAGGGAGTGCTTTTATTAGTTTATCTCATTTAATTTTTAGAAAAACCATGCATTACAGAAATCGTTGCTTTCCTATTCAAAACTAAGATAGTCATGAGAGTCACAAAACTTATATTAACTTATGTCATTTTAACAATGTCATTCAGAAACCATAAATCTCAATATATGATTTCAATATATATAAAAATCATACTTCCTGGAGACCTTTTGAGTTCTTGTGTTACTGAAGAGAAAAGCAAGTACATATTTCAGTATATATATATATATATATATATATATATGATATAGAAATCTAGTGATACGTGATGTCACTATACACACAAGATTACTATACTTAGTTATTTAAGAGCTAAGGGTCCTGTCACTTCTTGGCCTTTTGGCTAAGATCAAGAGAAGAACTAAGAATTCTATTTCCCTGTTAGGCAGTTCTGAATTTTTCTTGTAACAGTGTGAAAACTCAAGAAATTAGGAAACAAAATGATTTTTCTATCATGGTAGAGCTTAGATCTAAAATGTCTCCCCATATTCTCATGTGTTCACAGGTGGGGCCTTTGGAAGATGATTAAATCATAGAGGTGCTGCCTCATGAATAGTTTAACCCTTGGATGACTGCATAACTGAATCTGGTGCTAGGAGGGTCTTGGTCAGGAGGGATGTGTCATTAGGGGTACATCTGGAGAAGTGTATTCTTGTTCTGGCTCCTCTCTTCTCTGTCTCTGGCTGCGTGAGTGAGCAACTTGCATCCATTATGCTTTTCCACCATGTCATTTCTACCTGAGAACTGGCTGACTATGAACTGAACCCACAAATTCATCAACTGAGATGAACCTCATCCCTTAAGTTGCAGGTGTCAGGTATTTTATTCTCACCAATTGAAAAGTGATTGATGCATATCACTGATTTCCTCTCCAAGTCTGTTATAACTTTGTTATCACAGTGCTTTTTAAAAAATCCAAGTTTGTTCATTCGTATAAAATGTGTTTGGCTTATTAGTAGGGTATTCAAATTTTTTCATGTGTGGTTTTACTAAAATGTAGCAATCTAAATGCCTTTAAATATTTGTAACTTTTTTCTTTCCCTACTTTAAGATTATAGACAAAAATTTGGGTGCTTCTTAAGCATAATTAATAATTAGGATTATTCAAGACAAGGTATTGTTTCAGAAGTTCTGTTTTTGCTCTTTGGTTCAGATTCAATTTGGCATTGAAAATTTTGTCATTTTACTGGTGTTCTATACATACAAATAAACTGTAATTTGAGTACTTTGGTCATTTATTGACTGAATTATTCATGTTTGGCATTTCATCAATTCTAGTAAAATTTTAAGTATAAAAACAGATTGACTGTTCCATATTTTGGTAGTAATCTCTTGAGCTGAGAATAGCATCTGTTCGTTAAGGCTCTTTTAAGTCAGGAGTCCCCAGCCCACAGCCATGACTGCTACCAGCCACTGGCCTACTAGCAATTGGATCACACATCTGCACCCATTACCACCTGATTTCATCCTCCTGTCAGATGATCAGCAGCATAAGATTCTCATAGGTGTGCAAATTCTACTTTTAACTGCACATGCAAGAGATCTAGGTTGCCTGCGACTTTTGAGAGCATGAAGTCTACTTGAAGTAGAGCTGAGGTGATGTCTTAGTTGCTTTCTTTGTCTGGCACACAACACCTGACAACCACAATTTTAAACGACTAGAGATTTCAACCCATAGTTGACTGGCTCCAATGTAGGGCACCATGGCAGAGGGGCATTACAGAGGAGAAAGAGCTCATGACATGGCAGCATAGAGAGTGATCGGGGGCAGGGAGGAAGTGGTATTCTTCCAGCCATGCCTGAGAAAGCCACCTCTTCCCAGCATCACATTTGAGTATAACCTCATCAGTGGACAAATCCCCTGATGAATACCATGACCCCATGATCCGGCAACCTCATGTCCTCACCTATGAGCACATAAGACTTTGCGGGGGGTGGGGGGCATCTAGCTATAAACTGTTGCAGGCACTGATGCTAGTACCAGGCTGCTAGTGCAAATCCAGGTTAACTTTAGCAGACTCATGTCAAAAGCCTATCAGTGAGTGGCAAGCTGCATCTGGGCAGGCCAAAATGAGATTATAAAGTAGACTGGACATAAGCAACACACTTCAAGTGTCACTGTCTCCCATAAACCTCAGATGGGGCTACTTGCAGGAAAATAGCCTCAGAGATCCCACTGATTTCTGCATTATATTGAGATGTATAAATTTTTTACAATGTAATTATAGTAGTAATGAAGTGCACAATAAATGTAATGTACCTGAATAGTCCTGAACCCATCCTTCCAGGGCCTGGTGCCCAAAAAGCTGGAGATCACTGCCTTCAATGGTGTCCACTTGATAAAAATAAGTGATAAGTTTTCTTAGTCTGTTAAGTTTACTTTGATGAATTTCAGAAAGCTCAAGAGGGCATATCTTGGGCAGTGTGAATCTTGAAAAGTATCCATATCAGAGGTAGCTAGACCCATTCATATTGTGATTCTCTGTTAAAAATATGGGCAGTGGGTCTTAATCATGGTGATCTTGAAATGGGATTTTCTTTCTCTGCTTGTAACATTTGATGAGCTTTTATTTTGGGGTTTGTCACTCTATTCACTAGCTGCTACCTACTCTCAAGCTATTCTCCCCTCAAACTCTGATAAACTCCCCTTGAAAAACTTCTGGCATTAACTTGAATCCTCACCTGACTTATGCCTCTGGTTCCCATAAGTCTTTCAATTGGGCATTTTCCTTGTTCCTGCACATTGAGCATTTAATACAGGTAGAAAAGCCTGTGTGCTATTAGCGCTCCCTTACTCAGTCACACTTTCTAACATCAAAACTGGGCATGGGGTTGAAGTAAGGGACTGCAGAAACAAAATTCTTAACTTACAGGTTTTTTCTGTTTTATTCCTGTGCTCCAGTCCACTTCAATAACTGAATACCCTGTGGTTCTCAGGACATTATTATGTCAGGAACTACCCTGCATTAAATATCTCAAACTCCAAGACTTCATTTATGACTCTCTCTAAATCTTAATATCACTGCTCCTCCGGATTTGTCTCTTGAAGAAGGTAAATTGTTAACTGTTCCTTCTTACCTTCCTTACTCACCCTTTCCTAATTTATTTTCTGTTCCATAGTCTTGATTGAATGGTATCACAATTCCACTGATGTCTCACTAGGGATTTCCATTTATTTGCTCTGTTGTTCTCATTCGTCACTCCGGTTCCGGTGGATGATCTTGACAAGCATTTGTAAAACAGTGTTAAACAAAATGGCAGGTCATGTAGACCAATGTATTTATCTATGGATTATTTTCAACCTTAGCTGTTTATTAATCTTTGTTGTTGTAAATAATTTCCTTCTTATTCTATTGTTAATCAAAATCATTTTCAACCTCCTTATCTTCTAAGCATATAATCTACTTTCTCAACAGGTAAGAAAGTACCATGTAGCCTACTTAATAAAACAAACAAAACCACTGAAACACCATTTTCTCAGCTTCTTGTGACTGTCCCACTTTTTCTCATCTATGCATATCTATTTATCTATCTCTATCTATCTATCTATCTATCTGTCTGTCTATCTATCGTCTTCTTTACGGATGCAGAGGGAGCGAATGCCAGTAGAGCCCACACTTTTCCTTGCCAGGCAGTTCTTTAATCATAGCTGACCTGATTTGTCCATGTCCTGGATTTGTGAGTTAGTTTCTCTTGTCTGCATCTATTTCCATCATTCCTGAAGAAATGCCCACCTTAAAATCTAAACATCTTTCTATCCTGCATCCACCATAGTTACAGTAGATAACAGATGGTATAATAAAGTTAGCTTAACTCGAGTACAGTTCTGTCAAGGCACTATTTACAGAGGTATAGGCAGGAAGGACGTAGTGAAAACAAGGGATAGTGAAGTACCAAAGTCCAGTCATTACCGATTGCCTTACCAGCCTGTGATGGGAGGTGAAAGTGTTTGAAGATTTACTGGACCTAGAGAAGGAGGAGTCCTGTGCAAAGAACTAGTAGAGATTGGCTATGACCTTTCCTTAACAGATGCAGCCACTGTCCCACTCAACCATATGAGCTAGTGCCATTAATACTCAGAATTGCAATCTTACTCTGCTGAAATTGATTTTTTTCTATTGTTTTCATTGGCAACCTAACAGGCAGTGAGAGGACAAGGGAGCTCACTGAGTCGGCATGTCCGCGTGGTACAGAGTAGGTGAATCTGGATTGGCCAATGACGGGTAGTCATCATGACCTGATTTTGTTTTTGTGTTTCTTTTGTCGTTGTTTTTTTAACTTCTCAGCTCTTCTAAGCACCTCACCCATCTTGGAAGATTCTTTTGAAGAATGTCTGATTGGCAGCACATGCTCCCCTTATTGGAGTGATTTTTCCTTCTTTCTGAAGCAGCTGAAATCTATTAGATAATTACAATATTTATTTTCTAATATTCTAAATTTTTCAAATAGTAAATCACTCCCTATTGCATTTTCATAAAAAGTTTTATATGTCTCCAGCATAGGGATATTTTCATTTTATGACTCTGTAAGCAACTTTATTGAAAAGGTTCCTTTCATGTTTTTAAACTCTATAGGTGTCATTTCTTTGTATATATTATATTGTATATATTATATTATCAGTCATGTACTTGATTAATTTGTACTTGCTTGCCATGTATTTTTCTACTAGTAATGATTTTCTTAATGATAAAATCTATTTTGTGGTCATCTCTATGTCAAATAAAGTTTGTCAAGGGCAGTTTGTTTCAGGTATAAATAAATAAGCGGCTGTATTTGAAATGAAAATCATTTTCTAGAAGGTTCAATGGTTCCAGTTATTGTCTTTTATCTTGAGTTACGTAGATTGAAAGAGGATGACCTGGGAACAAAGTCACAAAGATAACACTGGCTTGAAAGACAATTCAAGGGAATTTCTGGGCAGAGAATCACATTGTCACTTGAGAGAAGCAGGCTTTCTTCTTCAGTGTTCTTATTGCAAAAGCATATGCAAGGAAATTTATGTGGGGACACACAGTATCAAAAGAGAGTTAGTGCTAATGATATATGCAGAAAGTGCTAAACTTAGGCCATTTACTTTCCAGGAAAAATGTAAAAGAAGAGATCTGCTGTAGTGTAATTATTTTGAATTTAAATGTGTTTCACTACTGTGCATTTTTGTCTTCAATATTACCTGTCAGTCATTCACACATTACAATGAAAGTTTTACCTGTACCACACCTTTCATCACCAGAGAAGTCTGGATTTTTGTATTAAAAATGTGCTAAAGTTAGGTTTTGTTAAATTGATCGTGTTCAGTATCATTCCTTGACTTTTAGGAGTCGCTCTCAGGTGATAGCATTGTTCACATGCTATACAAGAATTCCTGCCTGATTTTCCTTGGCGAAGACAATGAAGCACATTAAATACATGTTCTGTGACTTCAGTTCCCTTTCTTACTCCCCATCTAACTCAGTACTCCATGTTAACCTTGTCATAGCAACTGTGAGAAAATAACATGTTTTAAATAGCCAGCATCTTGTTTTTGTTTCTTTTCTTCTAATAATGGGAGATCATCTGTGTGTATTTTAGATACATAGCTTATTTTTTCATACCTCTCAGTGTTTTATATAAAAGAAAGGAACAGTGAAGAAAAAATTTGCTATCTTTAAAAAGAAATATGGGTGATACGCTTTTACTCTGGATATGTCATCTTTTCATGCTATCGTTTTTGGTCTTTCAAGTGATACAGCCATGTTGTTTTATGAAAATGAAAAATAAAGTAGTTGTGAGGTCAGTAGTTTGTATTTGTTAACAGTAATTAAAAAGCAGGTTTATTCCCTAACTGCACATTCCATTTCACACTTCTCTGGAATTTTACTCCTAAGGTGTTTGTTGAGTTGTAATATGACGTTATTTTTAGGTAGTTCCTTTGTGTTCGCACCATTTCCTTTCCAATTCATAGAGACAACTATAACTTAATGCCGCCACAGAACTTCCAACACTCAATGAAGTTGTTAAATTTGTTGAAATATATTCAAGACAAGCATTATCCCCTTTTAGCACTTTCTCATGAAAAATATCTAACCTAGGATTTCTCTGGTATCTTTTCTGTTCTAATTATATTACCTTTATTTTTGTACTGGGACTGGGATGCAGCACAATAGAATAGTAGGCCTCATAAAATGATGGAGAATAAGTTACTTCCAAAAAGAGCCTCCGCAATAGAGAATGAAATGAAACAAGGAAATTATAGTTTGAAATTTTGTGGCAGCTTTTGTTGCATTTCAATTTTGCAAATATGTGCCTGTGTGGGGGGAAAGAGAATGGTAAGTGTAATGTATCGGACTCAAAAGAATCTATGGCCAGAGTCATTAAGAATCATAAACACATCCATACTCAGTGAAACTCAAGTCTAGATTTCCCTTTGTTATCTCTCCAGGGAGCATTATTGTTATACCCTTGTCTTCATTTGTATGTTTATCTATTACGTGCTGCTACTTGTTTTGCCAGTTTCTGGTTAATACATTTATGAAATTTGTTTTTCAAATATTAATTGTCTGTCCAGTATTTTTCTTCTAATGATGTTTTTAAGAAAATGCACATTCCTTGCTTTAAGCAATCTAAAGTTGTAGAACATCTTTAATAATTCTATCTGATGGATACTACTCATTATGTTAACTTGTAGAACCAGCTACCACTATTTCTAGTTTTAAAATCCTGGAAAAAGGAAAATACACCAGCAAAAAATACACAGGAGTAATAATTTTGGGTTTCCATATTTTTTGTTTCATTTTTCACTATTTTATTTTGTGTTCTGTGCTACTGAGACATTATTGATATCCTCAGCACAATGCATTTAATTTCCAGAGAACCCAGACAAGTGCACTGTTATATGAACTAGAGGGTCTGTGAACTAAATCATAAAGAAGAATACGAGAATAAACAAGATACAAAATTGATTTAGTGATGAGTGAAAAAAATTAACTTCAAAATTTTGGAGCTATCTATTACACTTGATCTTAGCCAAAAGGCTCAGAAGTGATGGAGCTCTCTATTACTATGAAGGTTGTAATGGATTTTTCCACGAAATTGAAAGATTGGAAAGTTTACTTTATGGTCATTTAATTTTGTGCACTTAGTTCAGCTATTTCTCTTTTTTAAAGTCTTTTTAAAAAAATTTTTAATAGAATATGTTTGAACATTATTTTGAATTTAAGGGAAATTAAATTGAGAAAAACTATGCCCACACAGTGGAATTTATCATGATATTTCCTATAAAAACACAATATGTGGTTGACATTAAAACACAATTTCACTTTCCTGACATTGTAGTGTTGGCTGTTAACCTAGAATAGTTACAGTTAATAGATGAATGGTCACTGTTAGCCATTTTCTGGTATTTCCTGCTCCTAAGTCTCTGTTTCATGTTTTCCACTTGAAGTAGTGGATGTATAGGTTGGCAGATGACTGCTACTGTATTGAAGCTAAAAGGATGCTAGCTATTTCTGTATGGAGTTGCCCAAAGTTCACTTTTGAAAGTACGAGCCCCAGGCCTAGATTAGAGATCACCAACAGTATGTTGCTCTTGCCTTTTCTATTTCTGTTCATATTTGCTTTGCACCAAAAAATGTTTTTATCCCTGTTCAACTACTACAGGAGGTGCGATGATCCTTTATTATGCCTTTAAGTGATCTCTACAGTGGCGTGGAGGGTGGGAGTGTCCACCTCTGTCTCTCTAAAAGATATCATCTAGCTTAACTGCATGATAGATCCTTCTCCCTTACTAAGAAGGGCTTTCTTCATGCTTGTTCCCTTTTTCTCATTGCATCATGTATGCCTTGGAACAGAACCTTGCCTAGGAAATTTGCAACTTGACTCTTTAAAACGCAAGCCATCCAGCAGTCTCCATGTATAAGAACGTTGCCTACTATCTAGAAGTGACTGTTGTATACTGTCTCCTTACTTTTTCTTTCTGTTTTTTTCTTTATTCTTTATTTTCAATCTTTTCTTACTTTAACCTTTTTCTTCCTTTATTTCATCCTGTTTCTCAATTACAAAAGTATTTACCTCACTAGTGATCTGAAAACTGGATAAAAAAATATACTATTGAGGTTTTTTTTTTTTTTTTAGAAATAGAAGAGAAACAGAAAGCTGCTCAAAATAAAGAAAAATGGTATAGCTCTCTGCTATAGCTTGTATTCTTTTCTTAGTATTTAGTTAAGCGGATATTCTGTAACAATTCACTTCCTCTGAAATTATGAAAATTCAATTCAATTTCAGTTTCACAAATAATAAACAGAAAAGCTAACAGAAAAAAAGAGCAGAATCTGATCACCAGTTCTAATTTGGGAGATCTGAGGCATGTATCTTTGCTGTTCTTTCTTGATTTACACATTCCACTGAGGTAGGGGGAAAGAAGTAAGAAAACATAGGACATGTGTGTACCTTGGTTTACATTCTAGAACATAACGATCACTCAAAATATCAAAAAGCCCTTTGTAATATTGACACTTCATACTCTGTCTTAAGTGACAATAACAATGAGGGAGAAAATAAAATTAGCATCACCCAGAAATGCTATTTGCATCCAGAATTCAGCATCTCATTATTACTTAATAGAAAGCAAAGATTCTAAGCATTAAGTCGATTTCCATAAAACCAATCTTCAGGAATGGGGTTCCAAGATTTTCAGTTCAATGAGGATAAAATTCCAAGAGTTCTCTCAGGTGAATTACGAGCACACAATTATTAAACATTCAGCACATAGTAGTAAAAGAACATTGATGCAATGATTTTCAAAAATAGACTTGACCTCTGTTTGGTTAAAGTAACATTTTGGTTTTGTACTTTTTCCAAGTTTTGTATCTACATTTGAAAAACTGAAATTCCAGAAGTATAAAGTTTTTGAGCCAAACTAGGCTTCAGGGTCAGAAACTGATCAGAGAACTACATACTTTTTTTTAAAACTTGGAACGTCTTTTACCTAGTTTACTTGTTCTTTAGTTTTGTTAGCTTGCTTTAATCAACAAGTGCATTCTTGTTCTATTGCTATTACCTACAACTGAAGTAAAAAAGTAGAGACTCATTAATGCAGATTAGTGAGTGAAAGTGAGCAACTCTTGTAGGTAGCAGTTCCTGTTTTTGGCTTCCAAATATTCTCTTCAGAGAAGAAAAACTAAGGGACTAGTTGCTACAGCAGAATTAAACCAGTACAAACAAACAAACAATAGGTATATTCCTTTTCTACTCTGGTGTTGATAAAGGACTCCATTAACCATAGCTGAAACAGATGTTCTGCTAATTTGCATTCTGATTTTGGTAACTGAAGGCAACGACACAAGCATCATCTTCTCAATGTTTAATAGTAATGCAAATTTTAATTCTTTCAGAAACAAAGTGATAAATCTTCACTACATTCAGCACTTCAATCTGAGCTGAGATGACAGACTTTAGATCTAGAAGAAAAAATATATAAATTGGAATCTCTGTGCAGAGATTTTATTACATGAAAATTTTATTACATAATGTAAGAAATAATATTACAAGAATTTGGCATGAAGTCAAAACTCTTTCCACAAAATCAGATTTAAATATAGTATCATGTTTTAATCTATTTTTTGCCTTTGTCAAATTGACAGTCATCTTTTGTCTTGTAATTAAGTATCAGTTTGGACCCTCAGGCCTCTGAGACAAATTGGTTGTATTCTTATATGTTAAACACTGACTTAATTCAGTTCAAGCTTTTAATTCTTCTTCCTTTAATTACTTAGTAGCTAAAAACTAATAACTGGTTTTGTTTCTTTAAACTTATCATGTAGTCTTGCCAAAGCAAATTGCTGTATCTGATTTCATGTGAACGCCAAGTTGCTTAGCAACTTAAATCTGCCTTATATTTCATCTTTTGCTTGCTCTTAAAACTCTAAATTCTTATCAGGATGTAATTTTAGGCATATATCTATATTTATTCAAATTATTTTTTATTCACATAATGATTAGTTTCTTCTCCATTCAGTTTGTATCTGTGTTCATATGTAGCATCTGGCAAAGGGGAAAGAGAGAAAGAATAGCTAGATAAAAGTACTTATCAAAAGAGCAAGGAGAATAGAATGAAAGAATGCATTGATAGTATCTGACTCTGTATTTTTTGGCTCTTAAATTGTATTCCTTTTCTACTTTATGCGGTTTACTTTGTCCTGTTTTGTCTTCCAGGTACCAGTGCTCTGGTTTCCAGCCTCAAGGAGTGAGGATTTAGTCATCTATAGTAGTCCCTGCACAATTTCATGCATAATTGGCATTCAGGCTCAGAAGACTCTTAAAACAGATCCGATCCTGAGCCTTGTGTGGCTTTATCCCCAGAGAGAAATTATCCCTTTGGGAGGTTTGTCATCTTTGGCAGGAAGAAAATGGTGTTACTATTTTGTACTTTCATTGTGTCATGGCAGACAGGCAGTGACTTTTCAGCCAGGTCCATAAGCTAATTGTGGAAATGATGGAAAACGTCAGATTTTAAAGAAAAAAATATCTTACACTAAGTGACAGTTGTCACTTTGCTTATTTTCTGCTATTTGCTGTAATAAGCTCTAAACTATAAAGGAACATTTGAAGGAGAAAAAAGATTTGTTTCACACATGCATAATATTGAAAGGAAATGAGTTTTAAATATTGGTGTACATTCCTTCAGAATGTAATTACCCTATATTACCCATCAGTCACTTCCTCATCAGGGAACAGAAATAATTTCTTCAGTGACTCTTCGTTCTTTTATACCCACTCTCATAAATGCACACTCAGAGGTGTGTTGCTTACAAATCAGGAAAACAAATGGCTACAGGGAGAGTGAGCACCCATTAATTTTATGCTTTCTTTTTGAGAACAAACGCTTCAACCAAGCTATTATTTGTCTCAAGCATGAAAGCAGTCTTCAAACTTAAAAATGAATTATTGGTTTCACTATTACTTTTTAAACTTCTGTTTATTTTTATATTCTTAGATTTGGGCTGAAGTTTAAATAAAGCATTAAAAGCACTTGTTTAAATGAATGAGTTTTCTGATGTCCATGTATTTTTCATTTCTTTTTACAAGCTCCGTAATACGTGACTAAAAAATTTGAAGTTTTCATTTTTTTGCATCTCTATCATTTACAAACTTTTAAAGCAATAGCTATTTTTTACCTATGATTTTTTTAAAGAGAATATGACAATGCAAGTGCCTCACAGCAGAACGGTTTTATATAGCCTAGATTCTATCTATCTGCATATGAAGAGTAACAGACTCCTGGTGATTTCAGCAAGTTGCCAAAGGGCAGCCTGAAGATTATTTCTACCCATCTTCTCCTTACCCCCTTTGATTCTTAACTGGAACCTTCAGCTGGGTCTTGAGCCCAACTTGACAAGTTTTATTAATGGGAGTTTTACAAGAGAATAGCATCTCAATGAAGTCGTGAAAGCCTTTCCACTTTTTAAAAATAAAGATGTAATACATTTATGAAGAAATTATAAGGCAAAAGAACATAGCTGAGGGCCACTAAATTATGAAAAGTTGCCAGGCAGATGACAGGCAGTTTAAGACTAGTGGAACATAAAACTGTTTTACAAAATTTGTTTGTACAGATCTATGTAGCATCAACTGCCGGTTCTTGAGATAAGAGTTGTTTTCTTGTCCTGGCATAGGAAAGGAGTCTTTTTAAAATAATCCTTATGGTTTCTATGGAGGGGAAAGATCAGATATGCTTTATGCAGCTACTGTTTCTTAAATACTTTCCCTTTGAAATAATCTATAAGCCAATTCAGCATATTTAGAATGGAGTATTCAGAATTTCTTCAGACGTGTGAGATCATACATGCCCCTAAGCCCAGATGTCAACCTCAAGTACTATATTTCTCATAAAACTGCCATTACCATTTTTCTTTCTTGGTCAGTTTTACACTTATCCATGTCAGGAGTGCACAAAGACACTAGAATAAGGCATATTCTGCCATTATGTAATATGTAAAATTCAATTAATCCAGTAGGATTATTTATGAATGCTATCAACCTTTTAATTCTTTGTACCTGAAGAGTCCTGACTCCAGTAATTAATAGACAAGTACTTTTCCCTCAACATTATGGCATACCATGTACTTTGTAGAGATTCACTATGTGGTTCATCAGTTCATGCCCCCAAATCCTTGTATCCTGAGTAGGAATGGGTTACTATTCCATCCAATACTTTGTTCCACCCTAGCTTCTTGGTAACCAGAACTTCACCCTCTCATACTGCAAACCCTCACATGCCCATTCCTCAAGATGAACAGATTGTAAAATTCGTGTTTTCCATAGGGAAGGAGAAAATGGTGTCACCAATAGCAGCAGCTGGCCAAAAGCTGAATACAGAGCCCTATCTATTCATTGGCAAATGTAATTAATCACCAAAGGAGAGCGAGGAAATGTGAGTTTTAGAGTGTAACTTGCAAAGCAATCTGGCATTTCTGCTTGGTGATGATTTGTTATAGCACTGAACAGTGAAACGTGCTCCTGGCAAAGGAGTTCAGGTCAGTTGGAAAGATCTGTCCTCTTTCCATTATGAAGGGCTACGTTCCAGAAAAAAATTAGCTGGGGTTGATGTATTCACTTTCTAAAACCCTGTCCTCTCAGCAGTGTGGATACACTTTGATATAGGTTATATTTCTTTCCTTCACTTTCTGCCAAATCTTTTCTGGGCTAAGATATTGCACACTGTTTTTACCTTTTGGGAAAGACTGACAATCAGACAAGGATAGTTCCAAGAAATTCATTTGCCAAGAAAAATCAGTGAAATTCTTGGGTGAATATCTGGAATCTATGCTAAGATTTCACTTTTAAAAATTTTTTTACATTTTTTTTTTCTTTTTTGAAAGAATAGTAACTGATAGAGAGCCAACTAGAAAATGGATCTGAATTTGAAGAAAAAAAAAGTCCCTCAAGCTTGTGTGTTTGCAACAGTTTTCAAAAGTGGACAAATACAAAGAATTACTACAGCTGTCTTTATTCCAGTGCAGACCCTGGCACTTTGTGAAATATCAGCCTGCCTCTACAAGACCTGGTGGGAATGGGTATTCTTTATCAAGCCTTCCCATCTTTCATAGTTAAACTGATTCATTCTCAGTTGATTCTCAAAGGTCCACAGCTTCGTCACATCATTTGATATTCTTGTTTGTTTTGTCGTTCAGATATTTACTCTTATACCTGGCTTCAGTTTCCTAGCTTTAACTCACTGGACAATAGAAGAAATTTTGACTCTGCCTATCCTATTAATGTGGCATAAAACTTATTTCAGTTTTAGAATTCTTGTTTCCTTCTAGGGATTCAGGATAAAAACTTGACCTGTAGGCCACGCATGGTGGCACACACCTGTAATTCCAGCAGGGATGAGGCAGTAGGTTCACTGAATCCTAGGCCACTCTGGGCTGCAAAGTGAGTTCAAGACCAGCCTGGACTCTATAGTGAAACCCTGTCTCAAAATCAAACAAGCAAACGAACAAAAAAAAATAAAAAATAAAAAAACTTTGACTTGAAAATTTTGCTACATGTTAGTTGTGTAAAATTCAAATGTAACAGTAAGAAATAGAATTTCATGGCCATAGAACTCTCCTAAATATATCCAGTTTTTGGTCTAACTTATTTACAGTTTCCTTTCTATTTTCATGCTTTTTGCTAGATACATATGGTATTCTACAATGCAAGCTGTATAAAACAATATCTCTTAGTATGAAAGAAAAAGGAATTTTATTTAAATTTAGTTTCATCCTTTGTTATTTTAAGATAGATTTTAAATATTTTAATAATTATATTAGTGAATCAGTAGAGTAATATGTGTATATTTTAGAGATAAAAATGTGCACATATAAGGAAGATTATGAACTTTAATTCATACTTAAGTGTACAATCAAATAAAGTTAAGAAACAAAATTTATGGCATTCCTTTATTACTCTTTTACTGAGGATGCATGTTAATCAATGTCTAACACTCCTTGAAATAAGAATATATTCAATTTAGTTTCAAGAAACATGACTTAAATTTTTTCTTCTTAAAAATCATATACGAAAAGCAAGGATTAGTGGTACACATCTTTAATCCCAGCTCTTGAGAGACTGAGGCAGGAAAATCACAAGTTCCAGGCAACCCTGAACTAAATACTGAGACCCTGTCTCAAAACAAACAAACAGACAAATAAACTATATATATATATATATATATATATATATATATATTAATCTAACCAAAATATGAATTCCGTGTTTCATGTATTTTTAATAATGAACTATTCAGCAAAATTGTTAAATTAAATAGCAAGAGTTAGAATGTCTTTTCCAGCTGAAAGTGTACCCGAAAAGACTAAAAAGAGGGAGGACAGAAAAAGCCAGGACAGGTGGTTATGTCAATTAAAACTGTATTATCTGTGTGTTGATCGTAAGTAGTGGTTTATGCATTGGGAAACTAGCAAACAGTGTGCACAAATCCCATTCCTGAGAGGTCTAATTATTTCTAAGAAAGTTTAATAATTCTGACTACACTGTCAGTCATAAGTCATACTTGTTCAATTGGCCTCTAGTGGTGATTTGTCTAAAATAGCCAAAGGATCTTATCATGTTGCTTTATTCCAATCCACATACAAATACTCAGTGAACCAAAACTTCACTTTTCCTTAGCTGCCATACTCTCAATTCCGTTATGAATTTCTTTTATTTTTTAAGAGATAGATCCATTAATTCATTGTGACCCTAGGCAAGATATTAAACTACCATTTCAGCATAAAAGCCCATGGGGTCAATTATAGCTATTGTTCTGTGTTGTTCATTGTATCTTCTAAAGTGGAAAGTATGGCATGTCAGTTGCCAATACGTAGTTATATTTTTCACCATGTAAGCATCTACTAATTAGTAAGAAATGCAAATTTGCCTTATTGCTAAAAGAATAGCTCAGATCAAAGGATGAATTCACACAGAATTATAATTCTAGGATGCCATTTTAAAGTTGTGTTATATGAAAATTAAAATAACAAAAATATCATAAAATTAGTATAAAACTTTTGTAATTACATTTTAGTGATGATAATTCTCCCAAAAAAGCTAATGACCTAAAATTTTTCCAAAGATTAATCGAACATTATTGTTACATTATCTTATATAATGATTAAGGTAGTATTTATTTTCTTCCAATGATTGTTACATCTCAAATCTAGATGGGAATTTCTCCACGATCTCAGAAATAATTTTCTAAGTATCCACAATAGCAAACAGTAGCTTAATGTGTCCTATAAAATACAAAGATATGAAGACAGGTACTGCAGATTTATATTTATAACGTGGAATGAATTAAATAGAAATACTTAATAAGTAATATGATAAGTGACTTTGAAAGCAATTTTGTAACATATTCCTTAAGTTTTTCTTTTGTATATCATAGTCCTTCATATAATGAATCATATCCAATTTTCTGTCATCATATTCCTTGGCTTCAGTCCTTTTTCTTTATATCTGTCATCAGATACACTGCATTTGTTTCTGTTGTGGACAAGAATGTCCTTTCTGGCCCTTCCCTCATCATATTTTTGTCTTTCATGGCCTATCAGTTTTTCATGAAGATAGCACACCAAAAACCACTATTCTAATGAATGGATAATTGCTTTTATATTCTTATTTTACAAATGACTATGTGTCCCATATTTTACAATGGGAATGATAATACTGATCCTAACAGTCAGTTTGACTATTCTGGTCACAAATAATAAAGCTTCTCCACCAAATTACATAAGGCATTCCCAAAGCTAATTCATCAGTTTGCCAATAAGGTTTCTAAAATGGAGAATTCTCATGAAAATACATACAGTGTATTAGTCTCCACAAATAATGAAACAAGAAATAAGCAGAAGTTTGCAATAAAGGGAAAATACTTAAAGGAATAAAATGTACTGACTACATACTGTAAGTTAGAGATAATGATAATACATTTGTACAAATTATGTCTCTGCTCTTCCCAAATGACTTTGAAACAATCCTTTTTACATACAAGAAAATCAAGACATAGTAATTTGGCAAAGATTATCAAATACTTTATCTAATATTGTAACTCCTATAATCAGTTCTTATAAATTAACTTACATATAACTCAGCAAAACCATGACCATGATTAAATTATCAATTAGAATGTAATTGAATAAATTGAGTTTGGAGGAAAAAATTTATGAAGTCTATGCAACTTTTAACTCATAAAAATCAAGTATACATGTATTTATTGAACTTATGTAATATGTTCAGCAGTTTGTTATGCACTTGTAGGGAAAATAAGAATAAAAATTAAATATTTTCAAGAAATTCCCAACTCATTAAATAAATAACTATTGTCAGCATGTTAGGTCCTAAGAAAATATAGAGAAAATATAGAGAAAAACAGTTATTGGTTCATAAAGAAGGAAGCACATCATGTTATAGGTAGTAGGGGAAAAATTTGATTAGGTTTGCAAAATAGATGAATCTGGAGATCTGTCTTTAAGGATGAAAAGGAATTGGTGAACAAAGGCATAGAAAAAGATATTCCAGATCAATATGGTCAGATACAAGAGATAGCAGAGAGTCCCTGAAAACTATTTTATAATATATGAACTTTTTTTTTTTTTTGTACCAGGGATCGAAATCACAACCTCACGCCTGCCAGGCAGGCACTTAGGCCACTGAGTTAAATCCCTGGCCCTGTTTTTTGAGACAGTGTCTCACTATGCAGTTCAGGTTGGCCTTGAACTCACTTTTTAACCCAGGCTGGTCTCGAACTCACAACAATCCTCCTGCCTCAGCCCTCCGAGTGCTGGGATTAAAGGTGTGAGCCACCACACCCGGCTTACAATATATGCACTTTAATTGAGGTATGAAAAATGACAAGGATAATGCTCCCCAGTTTTTTAATTCCATTGTAAGGAGTTTTTAGTAGAGGAACAGAGATAAAATGATCAAAATTCTAATCAAGAAAGATTACTCTGGGAGCGAAAGTAAAAATATGGACAGGATGAGACTTGGAGAACTCAGGTTGCTTGTTGTGGATATTAAATTTTGGTGACCTACGGACTTGAGCCAATGAAGGGTCTACCACAGAGCTACACAGGCAAACTGATAAAGATTTCTACTAGGATAACTGCAGTAGCTTTGGAGAAACTGAACTCAAAATTTCTTGGGATAAATTTGGGTTGTATAACGAGAAACCTTGGTGACCAGTTACATGTGGAGTGAGCAAAAGTTAGAGGTGTGGGAGCTTCCAAGATTCCAGATGTGATAGAGCGGGTTGTATGAGCTGAGTGAGATTCCATGAAACAGTAAAATAGGTGGTAGCTAGGCACGCATGTGGTCCAAAGTGTGGTCCAGAATGAAAAGAAAACATTCAGAATCCAAAATGATAGTTAAGTCTTAGAATTAAAAATCTCAGCAGGGAGGATTTTTCAGATGGAAAAGGGGAAAAAATAGTCAACAATTGAATGTAGAAATTCAGCATTTAGGATTCAGCTGATTAAAAAGTAGTTGAGACCCCTGTTGTTCTAGTGAGATGAAATAAGGAATGGAAAGTTTTTCATTGTAAAAGAAGTGGTTTACTGTGTCAAGTAGCACAGGGATTCATTTTGACAGGGATAATGGATAAGTGGGTCATTGAGTACAGCATTAAGATTATTGGGGATCCTAGTGGGAGCATTTTCAGTGAAGGAGGGAAGATGGGAAGTGAAGCACGATAGCAAGGAGTATAAACAACTTTTTCAAGAACTTGAGTGTGTTTCAATCATGAAAATAAAAATTAAGTTTATATGGGTTGAATGTGTAATGCTTTTCTTTAATTTATCTCCTTCCTTGTGATCTGAATGTATCCTTTGAGAATCCGGGTAGAATCTATTTAGACTCTTTAAAAATAAATATTAACACCTTTGATGATGTGTTCAATGATTCCTGAAAACTAATGATAATGGTGAAAGTTTGGTAGATAATTAAAATCTCATCCAACTTTTTTTTTTTTTTTTTTTTTTTTTTTTTTTTTTTTTTTTTTTTTTTTTTTTTTTTTTTTTTTTTTTTTTTTTTTTTTTTTTTTTTTTTTTTTTTTTGCGGCACTGGTGATTGAATTCACAACCTTGCACTTGCCAGGGTAGGCGCTTAAGCCGCTGAGCCAAACTCCCCAGCCCTGGTTTTTTGAGGCAGGGTCGCACTATGTAGCTCAGGCCGGCCTTGCGCTCGCCTTGTAGCCCAAGCCGGCTTCGAACTCACAACGCTCCACCTACCTCAGCCTCCCAAGTGGAGTGCTGGTTTTAAAGGCGTGCGCCACCACGCCCGGCTCTCATCCAACTTTTTAAACATAATTTAATTTGTTGTGAATTTTTTCCCATTGCGTTCATGCTCTCCAAAAAATGCAGATTAGACAGCAGATTTCTATAAAGCAGTTTTGTTTTGTTAGCCTTACTATTTAAACTATTAAATGTCTTCTAAAAAAGTATTGTTATTGTAACATAAGAATGATTCAACTTTTTAATGTATATAATAATGTTTATACAGTGGAACAGATCTGTAGATGTCCCAGGATTTGAATCTTAGTTATTTGGTAAGTTACTACATGATCTTTATCAAGCTACTCAACTTCAGTGTCTTTGTATTAATTTCAGACACAATTGTGAAGATTAAACAAATTATGTAAAACATTTGCAACTTTTTCAAATCAATGTATAGTCAGTAAATTATTTTTCTTTTTTACCTTTATTTTGTGATACTGTGGTTTGCCCAAAGCTTCTGTACTAAGCTGGACTTTTGTACTAAATCTTAAAAAATTGTTTTGGGGAGAAAATGTCTCACTAAGTCGTTAGTTGTTCCAGCTAGTTTCAAAAATTTAATCCTCCTGCCTCAGCCTTCTTGAGTGCTGAGATTACATGGATGTATCACTAGCCCTCTCTCCTTTCCTACATTTGTACGACAATGAAGTAACTGAATTCTATGTATTAACTCATTATTTTTTTAAATCCTACTGAAAAGCATTAGCTCAAAGAAAAATATCATTTAAGAAACCTTGGGAAATTATGTTTTCTCATTTCCTATGTAGACATAATATATATTTTATAGCTATGAATAGCAATCTCTTTGAAAATGAGCCTTTAAGATCTTTTTGCCAACTAATTTCTTTATATGATAAATCTTGAAATAATCTTAAGCAGTGCTGCCTGATGCCAAATATTTTTCAAATGAAATTATTAATGATACTAGTTTTGGGGTGATAGTTGATGCTAGAATTTGTGCTATTAATCTTTATGAATTTTGTTGTATGTATTCATGTTAACTATTATTATGACCAAAATAAAATCAAAAAGCTTTTGAGAAAACAAATTCTTTAATATTCCAAATAAAAAGATAAAATTCCAAATAATATATTTTTTCAGAAATAATTTCTATCCAATTAAAAATAAAAAAGCCAGTTTCAATTACTAAAAGTGTTGAAAATTTCTGATTTCCAAAATTTGAATGCAGTGTTGAAATGTCACTACCTAGTTTTGTTGGTCCTCACAAAAATAATAAACGAAGAGCAAATGGAGAAAAGTCACATGCTTTGCTTCAAAATAGGAATTCAGGGTTAATACATGTAACAGGAGGTCCCCTCAACTCTTACCTTCTCCATTGTCACATCTTTGTGTTAATCTCCCACATTCGTGACTACCAGGAAAGAAAATTCTGCAGTCAATCTATCAATTGATTGTCTTGGTAATGAGTACACTCTATAGCTACATGCTTAGGTAGATGTTGAGAAAACAGGACCAGCCAGGCAACAATCAGTGTCATGTGGCAGGCTGTGTGTTAGTGGGCATTGCTCATCATGTTCAGATTTTCCATTGCCGGAAAAAAAAAAAAAAAAAAAAAAAAAACTGACATACACAATTTAAAAGATAAAAGGTGTAGTTTACCTCATGGTTTCAGAGGTTTAAGCGCATGGCCACCTGGTTCCAAGATAAGCGTCATGACAGAAATGGATGACAGAGGTAATCTGCCACCCTCATGGCAGCCAAGAAGCAAAGAGCAGGAAAAGAGCCCAAGAGACTGGGGTCAGAATCTACACTTCAAAGCCACACCACCCGCGACGTACTTCCTCTAACCACATCCCACTTTCTTTCAGGATCTTAGCTCTTTGAGATATGAACTCATACCCACTGATGAACAGAGGACCCACACAATTTAATCACCTCCCATAAGCCCCACACTTTAACACATAGCATTCTGAGAGACATTTTTGATCCAAACCATCATGCTTCCTGTCCAGGAAGCACTAGTCTCTGATAATGCTGATAAGGATCTCAAAAACTAAAAATCGCCAGGTAAGAAGCTGTAATTGCCTGTGCTCTAAGAAGTAAGGAAAAAATGTCTTGAAGGATATCTGTATCTCACATACAGTCCACTAGTACAGAATATCTGGGCTAGAGTAAATAGGAAAGGGAATAAAACATATGAAAATATTTCAGGACAATCGAAACACCGCAAAATGACCAAAGCATCAAATCTTGGCAACTAATTTGAGAATTTCCCTGTGATATATTAAAATAAATCAGCAGTTGCTCACAGATAGATTCACAGTTTTTTGAGCATTTTAAAAAATCTCATTTGATACTGTGAACAAGCCCCAGTAAGCAGGAAGAAAGGTAATTTAAGCATTTCACAACGGTGGGATACGAGAGGGATCAAGAAACCAAGTACCTTGCCAGAACATTAGAAAAGACTTGTAGGCAGCAGACACTTTTCTAGAATCCTGTTAATCACAGTTATTCAAAATAATTAGGGGAAATTCTGCCACAAACTATATCTGCACTTAATATCACATTCTTAAAAATCGAGTAATGTAGCATTCAAATTGTGGAAACTACATTTAACTGTCCTTTCTCACTCTTCTCTCAAATCCATTACAAATCTCTGCTGATACATTATTGCTGTCTGATGAGAAAGGACACTGTGCTTTGAATTCCTCGAGTTACATATTCCAGGTCTGCATGCACAAAGTGGCAAGAAAATGCTCCTTTCTCATGTCACTTTAGACGTGGCATGAGGGAGCATACAAGGACTGTCAGAATTTACTCTGTGAATGCTGAAAAGCCTGCCAGCCTGCTTCATGCTATTCTTAAAGCAATGAGCCTTTCCAAAGCTTATGTGGAGACTCGCCAGACTTCTGGGATTCAAAATGGCTTGATGATTATTCTTTTCTGTCACTGGAGTTGGCCTGACATTCAAAACTTTGTACAAGACCTTCCAGGTGTAAATTTAAGGTCATTAAGTGCTACTAAATATAGTTTGAAAAACTTAATTTCAGTCACAGATTAACACTCCCCACCTCAAATATTATCATTGCTAGGGGCATTTTTTTTGCAATAAAATTATTAAGGTGATTCAACTGTATGGGAATAGTTTTACCATATAACTATGAAATAAATTTTGCCTGCTACTTTTGTGTATCTTATAGTAAGTGAAGAAATATTAGGATATATTTATATATGCACTTAGTTGAAAAGAGTTGTTGGTTTAAACTATCAGTAGAGATGTTTCAGAAATTCCTCTTTTTTAAAAAAAAATTTATTTTAAAGATAATAACACCCAATAAAACAAGGCCAAATAAATTCAATCAAAACAAATCAGTGAAATTAGTACTGAATTTCTAGAAATCTCTTTTGAGCATGGTCAAAGTTATTCGTGAATTCCTTTCAGCTCAGATTAATATTCTAGATCTCATGTTTTGAAGGTTTTGTTGCTGGTAGTTTGGCAGCATTTTAAGAAGACTACTGATGCTGATATACCAATGAATTTTTAAAGTGTCAGTAGGTATCTGATTTGCCCAGAGATAACACTCATCCTCCCTTGACATCAAAATGGGTGAACATAACCCCTGCATCTTCCCATGCATTTCCACTTATCTTTTCTGAATCTAGTCAAATTGTTTCTTTTCCAGAGTGCCACAGAAACTTGTTTATAACTTAACTTTTATTTATTTATTTATTTATCTTTTTTATCTTTTTTTTTTTTTTTTTAGAGGCACCGGGGATTGAACTACAACCTCACACCTGCCAGGGCAGGCGCTTAAGCCACTGAGCCAAACTCCCAGCCCTAGTTTTTTGAGGCAGGGTCTCACTATGTAGCTCAGGCCAGCCTTGCACTCACGTTGTAGCCTAAGCCGGCCTCGAACTCACAACGCTTCTCCTACCTCAGCCTTCCAAGTGCTGGGATTAAAGGCGTGCGCCACCACGCCCGGCTCTAATTTAACTTTTAATCTCATGATTAAAAAAAAAACAAACAAACAGGTAGTTGGGGATGGAGAGAAGTAAAGTCAATGAGTTACTTCTGTGCAACAACTGGATTGCAAACTCTCCTTGAGATATGCAATGAAGGGATTTTTTGTTCAGTTGCTTAATTTGCTTTCATGAGCAGGAAAAAAAAGAAAGAGGGAACCCATGTTTTCTAAATGTTAATTTGAATAAATAAACTAAATCTGAAGTTTCACTATAATTGTCTGGCATGGTCCATGTCATTTGTCTTTGGGCACATCCTTTGAATAGAATATGAGAAAAGCCGTGATTTAATAATATTTTCCTCACTCCAAATAATTTGTCATTTCAAAAAATAGGTTCATATAGTCCAATGCAATTACTGAAATGTGGCTGGGATTTAGCAGGATTAAGGACACTTCTGACTGGATAATGATGAGGATAAATATACCACTGAAACTAATTACTGAGGTAAATCATTGGTAATATGGATGAAGCTATGGAAAATATCTAACCCTCACTGTCAATCCAGAAACAACTGAGTTAATCAGTTGTGACCATTGCTTTAAATTCTACCCTGCTCCATAAAACCTGTTATATGTTTTTGTACAGGAATATCATAAATACTCACATGGAAAAGTTAAATTGGTTGGTTCTTAAACCCTGTATTGAGAAATTATTGATTCTAATCACAGAAGTCCATTTGCCCTTTCAAAATATAACAGATTTTGAAGTAACTGATTGCCCCCTCCCCAACAATATACTAATTTAACAGCGTACTGCTCTAATCCAATTCCACTTTTCTTCCACTAAGAAATGAACTTATAATTTTAAGAAACAGAAGTTATTTTTTATAAGGCTGCTTGCCCTTCAAGTAAACAAAAATGAATTTTTCAATCATTCTCTTGAATTCCTAATTTATATAACTTGTAATTTTAAAACCATTCTACTTTTTAAGCATGTATTTCAATTAGTTTAAATTTGCAAAATGTTTATGTTAAGTATATACAGCAATGTCTTTTATATTACAAAAACCATATAATTACATTTTTCAGACATGAAAAATGAATTAGTGCTGCATTATAAGTGGTGACAAATTTTCTTGTTTGTTCTAATTTCACTGAATAGCTACAGTAAGCTTCCTTGGCATAACTCAGAATAGCTCATTTGACTCTGAATGCAAAAACTTTGAGTATGAAGAGACCAATACTGTACTAACAGCAAAGTCCAGTCTTTCGGATCCTAAAGGCAAATACTGTCCTAGTATAAAGGATATTCCAGTGAGATACTAAGTGTGGCTCAAAGTTGTTAATAATAATAAAAGTATTTTCCTAAATAAAATATGATTTATTTTATTAAATGGAGACTAAACTCTTCAGGGACCGAGGAAAAATTTTGATTTACTGTCTAAAAGTAACTGCATCGTGAGACTCTCAAAATTTTACTGAGAAATTTGAAATAGAAGTACAATATCTCACCACCACAAAGTGATCATGCTAATTTGTACTTGGTTCTCCTGGACCAGCTCTGAAGTCTGGGAATTGTATTTAAAAACTACACAGACAAACTGGAAAGCGCAAATAGGAAAAGTGACAGGGAAGTTGAAAAAACAGAATCTGACAAACTGATTGGAGGAATTGAAAATGTTAAGCTAATAAAATTCGTATCAACTGAAATCTTAGTTTTTAAACTTAGAAGTATCTATTGTGAAAAAATAGATCAATGATCTCATACAAAAGAATGAGTCTCAACAAACTGTGTGAAGAATATTCTAGAAATTAGACCTGTATCTCAAATGAAACTGTCCTTTCTGCATCTAGCAAGTTCCCTGTCAACGGAAGGGATTTGTAGAAGAAATGATTCAGATATTGACTTCAACTAGATGAACTTAAATGTCCCTTCTTACACTGAAGTTCTCTATGTAAAACTTTTTATAAATATGTCTTACCATCTGGAATGGCTGCCACCCTCATGTTTAATTGGTACAGCCAATCAAATTCTGAGGTCTCTTTTCAGATGGAAATGTTTTTAGTTAATTGAATTTCTTATTTTAACAGAACAGATTCTTGTAGTCCTCATGATTGCAGTGAACCTTCTGTGATATTTCTCCTGGTAAAAGAGCTAAGTAATTTCAAAATGCTTTATATGATTATCATAGGAAACATCTACTGTAGGAAATGTATAGTTGTTTGTTGTCATCAGCAGTTACCAACTGCCTAGTATGTATAAGACAGAAATAGGTTGTTTGAATTACAAAACATGTCATCAGAGTGCAAGGAGTATTTTGTTTTTGTTTTTGTTTTTTTAAGAAAAAAACATTTGAATAGGAGACAAGGATATGCTTCATGGGAGCATTGGAAGAGATATTTAAAATAGGTATGAGAGATGGCAATTATTGGAATTGGCAAAGAGAGAAACAGGTTAAGTATTGAGAGCAGCTGGAAAAGATGAAAAGGGGAAAGAATAAGGCTTATAATAAACTGAGACTGACTTTAATAAATTGAGAAGTAATTCTGGAGATATTACTGGAGGATCTAGGATGCAGCTTTGTGATGGTTAGACATTTTGTGTTTAATTCCAAGATAGCAAGGGATAATTAAATGTTTTGAATAGATGAGCCACAGAATTAAAATTAAGAAGGCTAATCTTAGGAATTAGGTAGCAGGGATTAAAAAGGTGGAAAATCTGGCTTCAGTATAACCAGTTATAAAGTTACTAAAATCATCTGATGTGATCTTTGTTCTCAAGTCGTGTTTGGAAATCCTTGAAGGGTTTTGGTTAGAATCTAGCTAGAAAAGATCCTGTAAGCATTTTGGCTTCCAAATTTGTAGACATGAACTATAACTGAGGAAAGATGTGCAACTGCTTTTGATGATAAATGACACTTGCTCGGAGACACTACTTAAAGACATAAAACAATTGCTCCTCTCTGTGATGTTTTGTGTACTTGAGTAAATAGCCCTAAGTCTATATGAATCTTGAGAAAGAAATATTTATTAAATATTTGAGAGGGTTCATTGCTGTGAAAAATGATTATGACTACCACAGTGAACAGTGGATGGGGTGTCATAAATATAATGTCTAATGTACTTAATATTAAGTGCTGAAAGCCTTTTCATTTTGTCCCTAATGCATTGAAAGTGTTTTTAACTGCTGCACTTGATGGGTGCCGTGACTGTACCTCTGGTGTGACCCCACCTGCCCATCGTTCTGTTCATTTGCAGTCAGTGCATCCGTGCTTGTAATAATGAACCAAAAGGCCAGCAGAGCCATCTTAGGTTCGGATAAATGAGAAAGGAATATGTGGTTTTAAAACTGAGTGTTCAATCGACTGTTCATAGAACTTTAAAAACCAGTATGACAACATGCTTTAGGGTGTAATCACAGCATATGGATCAAGGACAAAAACTATTCATATGGCGTGCTTGTTATTCTAATGCCGTCCTTAGAAACTTTCTTTTCTAAGTCATGAAAAATCTATTTTCAGACCTATCCTCACGTTAATAAAATGAAATTCCGTGCATGCCTTACTTTCCCTGTCATCATCTACATTATTAGAAAGTGGTGTCATCATCCAGTAGGATTTATTAAAAGCTTATATGCACTAAGTGCTTTCATTTTAAATTCAAGTGAGAATTATTTTACATATTTTATATGCATACTTTGGCAGTATGTCCATTATTGAGTTTTATGACTGTTTTTGGAGTCTAATGTATTTCCTCAACTATTTTCTTATCACTGCAGGTCCATTGTAGCAGGTGTAACTTCTTCCAGTGAAGATGCCTGTTGATCCCCAATTAACGCTTTTCTATTTTAGAAATCATTTGAATAGGATTTCCTGCTAATGAGATTTAGAATATGGCGATGTATTTCTATGGTTCAATAGTCAGAGACCTGTGAACTACACTTTGAGTGACCCGAGGCTTACCTGGAAGCTTTTTAAAAAGGCATTGCTCCTGGCGTTGCCCCGGAAACACTGAATCGGAAGCTGCGTGTTAATTCTCGTGTTCCATAAAGCTTGAGAACACCATTCTATATGGTGTGAGCACTTAGTTTTCCATTATGTACTAGTTGAAATAAAATTGGGTCGCCAAGTTTGCTAACAAAAAGCCTGTTTGGGGCTTTTCACATCTGTACGAATATAAAATATAACTTTATCAATGTGAACTAAAACATTTTTATCCATGAGCATACTGAATTGCTAAAGTGAAAGTTTTTATACCTATTAATTATTCCTTAAGTGACAGTTCCTGAGTATGTGTCTAGCACTTTCTCTTCTTAATATCCATCGATACTTTCACCTGTGCAAGGTAATTTTTTAAATAGTGTCATCTGTTAAGGAAATGCAATACTAATTCATCAGAAATGAGAGGAGATCGCATGTGACCACAGGATGTACAGTGAGAAAAAATGTCTTATGGTCTTAACTCTATTTTGCATTACATATGTGCTTTTAGGCAAATCACTTAAGCCCTTCAGAATTTTAGTCTCGATTTCTTCTCATTTCAGATGAGGGATGGGTTTTCAATAGATTGTATCTAAGATTTTCAATTATAAACTTTTAAGTGTTATATTCACATTGAGAATTTCTACTCATGTTTAATTATAAGTGCAGACTGAAATCTTGATGTTAATAGTATTTCACTGATATAAAAACATGGAAGACTTCAAGATATGAATTATGAATGTTGGATCCAGGTACACTTAGCCATAAATCCATTCCCTGTTTTTTTTTGTTTTTTTGTTTTTTTGTTTTTTTGTTAGGTTGTTTTTTTTTTTTTAATACCATCAATCAAACTCAGGACCTTAGGCTTGCGAGGCAGCTGCTGCACTGCTGAAGCATATCTCTGCCATTTATGAGAAACCAATTTACACAATACAACTTACATACTTACTTTGAATTTACTTCAGATCTCCACAGGGGCGTTAGGGAATTAGATGATACATATAGCATATCTACAATATAGTATCTTATAAAATAGCCAACACATAATTGGATATAATAATTACTTTTCAAGTTCTATAAAAAATAACAAAATAGTAAAAATACAATTGTTGACATTGCTTTGGACGATATTCTACCTGGACTTGAATGCTCATTCTTCCTAGCATTTTATCTACAAAACATAAAGTAAATAAATGTTTTCATAATCATATAGAATATCAAAAATAATGAAATAGTTCCCTTATTACAATATTTTTTAAACAATGTATTCATCTGACACATTTTTAGAAATCTGTAGAATTTGATTCCTGGTTCTATGTTATTTGATATTATTAGTTAACTTCTTGCAGATGTTAAGAAAGTAAATACATAGATCTATGGTTGTAAATACTGACTTCTCTCTATAATCACTTGTGATGGCTTTAAAAATACCCAGGCATAGTCCTTACTTGTACTTCCATGATGAATTTGTCTGGGGTGCTTCTCAGACATCAGGCTTTTAAAAAAATTCTTGGTGTAATTTTAATATGCAACTAGGGTTGAGAATCTCTGGTGCAGATCTGCTCTTGAATTTATTGTTGGCAAATGTTATAAATGAACAGAATATATTGACAGATTTCTTAAACAGATGAAATTCAAATCCTGTCAACAACTTATTTGTGAGTACACTTATTATGCATAAACATGCTCAACCATCAAATCTAAGGAAATACTTGGTAAAATCAGAGTCATATTTGAAGTAAAAAATGTCTAAACAACGGCAGAAAGTCATCTAAGGATAATCATTAATGTCAAACACATCACTTTCAGAAATATTTTGTTGTATGATCTTCCCTTTGGTTCATGTGGGTGCCAGAGGCCTTCATTTTATACCAATATTTTCTGTCATTTTTATTCTTACACATATTCAGTATAAAATGATTATATTAGTATATTTTGCCATTATGAAGTTTGATTTTAGTTACTTTTTTAAAAATAGGAAATGATTTCCAAGATTGAATGCCATTTGTTATCTGGATGTTTTCTTTAGTCATTATGATGTGTTACAATGTCCATAATTGTACAAACTTCAATATTAAATGTTGAACAAGATATAGCTGTTCATTTACAAATAAGCAAGCACAGAAAGTGCACCAAAATTTGATCAAGAGACAAACTAGTGTGAGACAGCTTTGATAATGCTGCTGTGCTTTATTACAAAAGAATCCAATCACCTGTACTGATTCATGAGTCACATCAGATTTCTGAAAGAATAGTGTGTAGCAAATGCCATAAAGATGTTTCTCTTTATTACAGAACACATTTCCCACCTAAAACTCTTGACCTATCTTCATTTTCTTTTATTTTTTAAAGTATTTTGTTATAGAATTTTCCTAAAAATATATTAACCATGTTTCAAAAGTTTTCTCACTCTTGAAATTTAGGTAGATTGCTTAGATTGAAATTGGTAAAATAAATATTTCATAGAGGATCTTCAAATGTGATTATCATGCTCACCTCCCATCTTCCTTCTTATTCATATACCTGTTGGTGCACCAGTGTACTTGTGTAAAAGCTCTGGAATGATTTGCTATTGAATATAAACTTTATGAAGTCCAAAACTAGCTTGTTCAGGTAATCAAACTAATGTTTATTATAAATTTAGTAGATAAAAGAAAAACCATGCTATTTAAATAAAGGAGAATATAGTCCAAGATAATACAAAAAATAGAGGAGGGCATGAATATATATATATATGCATATATGTATGTACATAGAAATATTTGTTTTGCTAGGTATGGTGGCACATGTCTGTAATCCCACCTACTGAGGAAGCTGAGGCAGGACAATCCCAGGTTCAAGGCTAGCCTAGACAAATTAGTGAGATTCTGTCTCAAATAAATAAATAAGAAGAAAATGAAGTAGAAAACAAAATTAAGGTAGCTGAAGTTAACCTTTGAGTTCAATCCCAGGGGGGAAAAAACCCACAAAAGTATGTGCATGTATGCACACACATGCAAATAATGAGCCACTTTGCAGATATTTGGGATCTATCCAAACTTATAGAAAATTTTGTTATTATTTTAAAAATAACAGCACATTTTCCATCTGGTTACATTGAGATTTTATTTAATCATTCATGTGTAAATTTTATTAACTGTGGATTTATGTTTCTCTGCCTGGAAAAGGAAGTAAAGGTAAGTGGGTCAAGTGGATCAGGAACAATTACATTTTTTCTTTGTGAGTACTGTTATTCATTTCTTCAAGAATGATAATAGACATTAAGGAGTGGACAAAGTAAATCAAACAAAGACTGACAAATATTGACTCATGAGATTGAGTTCTAATTTTGCATAGATATTAATTATGGCCAATGGTAATAAATTATGAACCCATAAATATATAAATAGTTAAAAGATGAACCAGGGATAAAATGTAGTTATTTGCCTTCTGATCTCACCATGCTACTTTGAATTTAGTAACTGCCTATTTAACATCTGTGTCATGGTTACAGAAGTTCCAATTCAATGTTTATCATATATGTTTGTAATCTTCAGAGTTTTTGATGCCAAAGATAAATATTGTGCCTTAAGAACCTAGAAATATGCCCTAATAATGTTGGAATATGCATTTCCTTTGGAATCATTTTGTAGTAAATTAAATTGTTTGATTAAAAACATTTAAGCTTATATGCTTTTATTCAAGTCATTAATAGAAATTATTTATCATTCTAATAATTCTTATTTTACTGAAAGTTCAATCCCAGAATGCAGATACTAGTCTTTAGATTTTAATTACAGCCAAAAATGTTCATTAATTTCACATTGGAATTCCCTTTTTTATAATGTCAGAATATTTTACAGAAAGCAATTTAAAATGTTTAGGATAGTCAAATGATTATTTTATTGCATATATCTGGTAAGTATTTATTAAATACTTCTTAGTAACTTAGAAATAACTTTATCATGATAAATTATGCCTATAAAAATACACAGACAATGTAAGTGTGAAGTATAATAGAAATTCCATTATATTCCACAAGACACAACGGTGCTGATATTACTATCATTCAACTATACTGAAGGATCTGGGTAATGCATAATTACAACAGAAAAGATACAAAAAATTTAACTGTTCAGAAGGAGACGTCTCATTTGCAGAAGTTATGATAGCCTCAAAATTCCTAGAGTATCAAGGAGCAAACTGTTGGCGTTGATAGAAGAATCCTTCAAAATGGAAAGATTTAAGTTCAATATATTCGAATTTACATTTCTACTTCATACCCACAATTACCAGTTAAAATATGGTAGAAACACAGCCCTATCTAAAATAATAATACATGAGGGTACTTGTAAACAAGAAATGCTCAAAACTAGTTACTGAACTAGGAACTGTTGTTGTAAAACTAATAATCTCTAAAAATGACTCACTACTAAAAATGACAATTGTTCCTGAAATGTTGCTTTAAAAATGAGTACTTCTAAACTATATTATGTTTTTCCTCCACTATTAGTAGTAGTATATAAGACATATAGTTCGAATAGGAAACTATTGCCAACATGGTATTTACTATTAAAATATTTGTCCAAATGGGAAAATAGCCTTGCCAATTAAAAGTTAACATGTTCCTTTCTGCTCATGCATTACCCAAGATACAACATTCATATGAATTTATACTCAATGGTTCATATGGATTTACACTCAAAGCTTCCATTCATGTATGTTAGATACATATACAAATGGTTAGCATATACCCAAAATACAGTATATGAGAGTACATTGTGTATCTCTGTGTTTGTAGTGCTTCATACTGTTGGTACCAATTCTTGATATTAGATATATGATAAATGTTTATTTAATTTATATAATAGATAAAGGGTAATATTTAACCAGTTCAACATTTGGTTGAAATAATTAACTTCTAATTATAAAGGCAAAACAGGACATGTATCTCCCCATGTTTGGAGCACTCCTAACTGGTCCATTTCTTTGAGGCCTGTTCAAGGATACATCTGAGTGGTAACAATCTATGGTCTGTGACTAAGTCATATCTGATAATCATAAAAAATCTGAATGTTACTTTGAAGTGCATATTTATTCTTTATTCATCTGATAGATTGTTAGTTCTGCCTACTACAACTCAGGCACATTAATGAAGCTTCAAATAATGTAGATATCATGCTGTGTAACATGCAATTTCTTTGTATTTGGTATTTGGATATATCAGTATTTTTGTTATTTTATTACTGTTTTGTTGATTTGCTTAGGTGCAGACCTCTTTTACTTTCCTTCAGAATGGTATAGTGCAAATGACAGAATTAAAAATATTTGGTAGAATTTTTTTTAAGAACACACTACCAAGAATTAAAAAAAGTAAAAAAAAAAAAGTTTTTCACTCAGTGTTAGTGGACAGTCGAAAATTCTAAAAGCCTGTTTCTCTCTCTCTCTCTCTGTCTCTCTCTCACACACGCACACACACCCCATATTTAGATGATTGTTCTCAATTTAAAAACTTATTTCCAAATTGCTAGTCCAAGACAGATGTAAGAAAATCAAAATGAAAAATAAATAAATGAAAAACAAACTGGCCAACATTTTACATTACCTTTGTTATCACTGTAAAATCTCCAATATTAAGCATACATATATTTAAAAATCACCTTACATGTAACTTTATTACAAGTAAATTTTAAATATATTGGAAATATTCCCTTTTGTTAGTCTTTTTATTTTGTTTGCATTGTAGAACATTCAGACTATGTGCAAACTTACTTTTCCTTCCCTTCAGAATCAGATAATGCAAATGATATCACTAGTATGGTACAAAAAACGAATTCAGTCTGCTCACTATGAAATAGAAATTCAGAAGACTCTCATCCCTAGTAATAAACATATTTGTGTTGATTGTGGTACTATTTCTAAGTTAAATTTCAAACTGATAAATAATATCAGAAATTTATGGGCATTATTAGAGTGTATATTCATCTTTCACTTGCTGTAAATTCGGTATTCATTATTATTTCATTTAAATTGAGTCATAATTTAGGAATTGAGGAATATAAAAATTCAATACTTTAAATCTTCTGGTTAATAAAGAAGAAGTTGAACACAGTTTCAGGAATGTAATGTTGGTTGATACAATTGTTTCAAGTCTTACTGATCTTATTCAAATTCCATTTATATTTATAAGAATTGACTGCAATTTAATATGTTCTATTAATTAATGCTTTTGAATTATTTTATGTGAAAGCAATACTAAGTGAGAAAAACTTTTTAAGTGTTTGATTTTTTACCTTCCAAAATAATAGTGTGTTATGGAGAATACATATTATATTTCTATTAAACTTCAATAAGCTTTTGATAGGTACTTAAGTTGACTCTTCCTAGTAATATAAATTGTTTTAGATGTCTTAATTTGTATTAAATTTCATCTAAATTGGGGTACGTATTTTCTGGATTTAATCTCCAATAACCCAAAGGAATAAAAAAAATTATGAGGTTTTAGTGTGATAATCAGCAAGAGGCAGATTTTAGGAGTACAGAGCTGATGTCATGTATTAAATGTCATAGACAGAGGCACATATGAGATGATAAGTCTTACTGACTGTTAAATTTGTATATTTTGAAAAATCCAAGTATTTGGATCCTAGAACAAGATAAAGTTATACATTTGAATCACAAGTTAGAATGAAAGAACTAATAAAGGTACAAACCTGCAGTGGCCTCTCTCTCATTTTAGTTGCCTGTAAAATGAAATTAATGAGGTGTCTTCAGGATAAAAGGAATTGTATTTGAAGTGGACTATTTTATTAATATTTTGAAATGGAGTAAAGATTTTTTTAAACTAGTCAATTATCTGAAAATGAGAACAGGAGTTCCACCTTGGCAAGCAGAATATCTTAAAATAAATACTGGAGGTATATTAAAACTCATTAGAAAATGCATGGAAAAAAATTTTCTGTTTCACTTGACAGCTCACTCTAACGCATTAGCAGCTTCCTCCTGAGTGTTGGAATTAATTCTGCCACAAATATACTTAGTGTCTTTCAGGTCCCCTCCCCAGTAGGTTTCCACACTTCATTCTTCAACATATTGCTGCTTTTCTACATCTCGTGCTGTGTAGAGAAATGACAAGGTATTGAAGGAAAAGCGATTACTTTGGATAGTAGACATAATGTGTTCGATTGTTTTTGGTACAGTTGCTTTTTTTCCCTAAGGAGTTTTCTGAGTTTCTTGCCTTTGTGAAACTTGCTTGAGGAAGGAAATTTGTATCAACTGTTAAGCATTCTGTTTCCAGTGTGAAATGCAGTTGGATTAATATTGCTACTGTCACTCACTCTCCAAAGATCACTATATTTCATACCAATAAGAATTAAGATTTTGAAATATTCTTTAAAGAAACAGATTGGGAGACAACATAGTTTAGAAATGAGTGATTTCATTATTTTCACATAGACTTTCTTTTGTTTTTCTTTTTGACCAAGAATAGTCAAATGATCTACTTGTAATTACTTATGATTTTCATTGATAGGATATTTTTACTTAAGTTTCATGAATAAAAATCAAATCTTATGTATGCAAAATAATGAAATTCATTTTTAGATATTTCAAGCTGGACTTTACTTTGTAGCTTGCAAATAGCTCTATATATTTTCATAGTCACTTTTTCTTAATCTTGCCTCCTTTTGCTTTCATTTTGTTTATAAAGAAGAAGAGCAACGGTTTAGAGAAGGCTGATTGTTCTTTGAGAACAACTTTCTAACTGTGAAAAATTTAAGAAACAAATTTGAGTTTGAGACATAGTGGTAATGATGTGCACCTGATTATTTTTTCTCAGACTAGTTAGACCACATTGAAATAGTTACACCATTCTCTGACAGAGGACTGAATAACAGACAGTGGTTGCTTTCCTGGTGAGGTGAAATGCAAGCAACACTGGTTAATTAACAATGTCTTTTAAGAATTTGAAAGCCAAGATGCGTCTTTTTCTTCACCAGTGTGTTCCATGCATTACATGTTACTAATTGACTTTTTAAAAGGGTATTCTTATCTTTTCACAATATCTATAGAAAATAATACAACAGAGACTTGGAAAATTATCTTTAACACCACAGTTTTTAAATAAAATTGCATCACTCAAACATAGGCTGTAAAATTCCTTTATAAAGACAGTACTAATTTTTCCATTCCTGAAGAAGTTAATAAACTTTTATTTATCATAAAAGTATGTAGGACAATGATAATTTTAATTTGAAGTAACTTTGTCTAACTTTTGTTTGAATATTTGTGTTTAATTCAAATATTTTAAATTTCTTTCATGTAGCGCTGCTAAATGAATAGACACTCCATATTAAATTTTCTTAAGATGAGACAATTTTAGTCTACTATGAGTTATTCTGCTTCATTTTAAAATCCATTAGGTTGATATTTCATTTTCAATTTTAAAATAACTATCTCTTGACAATCAAATTTTAAGTATTAACTCAGTGTTTCTCTCTTTTGAAATAAATTTTTTCTTCCCAGATTTCTCATATATAAAATAAGTGGATTAAATAAAATACCTTAAATGCACCTTCATGCTCCAAACCTTCCTTGATCTAGAACCATGATTATAAACTGTATCAAGTTCATAATTACCATTTGTTCTCTTTGCTCTCTGGAAGCATGATTTGAAAGTGTTTGACGATTTATGTATAACTCTGATAGTCCCTTCAAAATGCAAATGTACTCAGTATTGAATGAAAACGGATGGAAAGCTGTTCCGTCACGCATCCTCGTATTCATGCATGAATAGGTAAGCTAGGCCACAGAACGTGTGCTATTCATTTTGGCCATTTTCACAAAGGAATGATTTGCTTAGCAATCAACTTCATGTGTTTGTGCTGCAGAATGTGACACGAAACTTTGATCCATGCTTGGTACATAAAAAAGTATCACAATTTATCTTTCTCAATTGCAGTGCTTTTCCAAAGCAGTAAAAACAATGGACTAAACACCTGCTCTGGAGCGGTGGAGTATTCTAGACCTCATCCTTTTTTCACCACTTCACTTCTCCCGGCCAAGTCTCACTGCTCTTAAAAGACCAGTTAATTTTGATCCACTTTATGATATGATACATGAAGACAAAAAATTCAAATTCTTTTTTGCTCCCCTAGTATTTTACATACTTTGTCAAAAATTTTGTTCCCTAACATTAATTCACAAGTTTGTTTAAAGTAAGTTTAGTCAACTTTTGTAGAGAACACAGGTAAGGGCCAGGGAGGTTTGCTCTGGTCTGACGTGACTCAAAGTTTCAAAATAATTTAAATGACTGCTAGTACAATAGGGTTATTTTGCTAACTAAAATTTGTGATCACTTTAATCATAATTACATTTAATTATATATTCTTAATAGATTTTGCCCATCCACTTCATTGTCAGTGCTGGGTAAATGACCAGTGCATTGATACTAAGTAATTAAAAAAAAAAAAAAGTCAAGCAGGCATGGTAGTACATTGCCTGGTGTCCCAACTTCCCACCTACTCAAGAGTCTGAAGTAAGACGATTGCAAATTTCAGTCCACCCTGAGCAACATACCAAGAATAGTCCCAGAACAATGAAAAGGATTGGAACAGTTTCATAGTAGAGCACTTGCCTTGCAAGAGAGATCCTGGGTTCAATAACCAGTACTGAAAAATAAAAGAAGAAAACACAAAAAGAAGGAAAAAATAGAAAGAAGGAAAGAAATTTGTTTCTTTTTTTCCTTCCTTCCTTCCTTCCTTCCTTCCTTTTTCAGAGGATTGAACCTAGGATCTTTGCATTGAGCTTCATTTTCAGCCCCTTTAAAATACTTTATTTTGAGAGAGAGTTGTACGAATTTGCTAAGTGCCAAGCTGGGCTCAAGTGTGTAATCCTCCTGCTTCAGCTTCCCAGGCTACTGGGATGACAATCATACGCTGCCAGACCTGGCTAATTTTCATTTTTATACCATTTGATTTTCAACTGGACTGAGTATCTCCTTGATCTTTCATTTAAATTTAAAATGCTGTAAGGAATTTCCTACACTCACTTATTTTCCTCATGTTGAAATGTTGAATGTTTTTCTCTACCATAACTGTAGAAACCTTTGTATCACTTGTCTCTAAGGTAACAGCCCTATAATTTACATGTTGCTAGCACTACATTATTTTGCTCTCCTGTTAATGAACAAGGCCTTACAATGCCTTCTGAAAATTAAGCTCAGCTATAGTCTGTTGTTTCAGTCCAGCTTTTCATTTCAATCCAGTTAAACCAAATTGGATATATTTTTATAGTATTTTAAAACTGTTGATACCTAATTACTGCTTTTAAAGTAAATCACCTGTAGAAGTATTGTGTAAACTTGCTTAAGATAATTTTATTTTGAGGTACATTTTGATAAGTCATTCCATTCTTAAGACACCCACACTTGTTCTTTTTATGTTATATTTACTCTCATTTCTTTGAGATTTTTCAGTGGTATAGGGAAATATCTTTTTCATTCTAATAGTGCTATACTAATATTATTTTGATAATTTAGAAAAATACCATACATTATGTGTTTTTTCTGGGATAGTATCTAAATACATTTTACAAAACTTTGGCATAAAATGTTCTATGTTTTTTTTCTATTTGTTTTTAACAAATACGGTGGTTATCCTCTGCATTTATAGCTGAAGTTTCACAATTTTCAATATTTTTTGAACATGTCAGCACTTTTAGAAAAGTGAAACAAATATTAGTGATGCTACTTAAAATTGTTTACAAACATTATACAACTAACTAAATGTGTGAGTGTCTATCTTGTGTGTTTGTTGGATGTTCTGGGAGAGATACATTCTAAAAACATGAATACTTTTCAAAGGAGAAAAAATTATTGGCATTTGCATATAATGTGAAGTATTACCACCTTAATCTTTCTTAGTCTAGTCTTATAGAAAGACATACAGTGAGAACCTTTATTTCATTTATGCTTGGAAATTTATAGAATATAGCCATACTTTTCTGCTTTTATGAACAAACATGTAAAGAGAGGGTGTCCTTTAACAGTTTTTCCCAGAAAAATGTGAACAACGTGGCATTAGGCAACACTGCAGGCCACTTTAATTTATTTTAGCTATTGTTACCTCTACAGAAGCATCATTAGTGCACAATCACTAGAGAGTCTTCTTTCTTTTGTTTTCCTCTGCAAACTTGTCATGGATCTCCACTTTCATTTGCCATCTCCTTCAGGTATTTGTACCAATTAATTATTTTCCGTCCAGGGAAACCAGTTTTTGCATTGTGGACTGAATTAGTCTAAGCTGCCTTTTATGTTTGAAATACTTATTTACATGGTTCTTTTCTCTAAAAATTCAATTGCTATAATAATTTTCAATAAAGTTAGAAGTAAATAAAATAGTGGGACAATCATGGCTTGGCACTATTTATTTAACTATTTTACTACTAAATTGCCTGTTAATAATTGTGCTCTGTGTGCATCTTGTATATTTGTTTCTTTTCATTAGTCTCCTTTTTTTTTTTTTTTTTTTTTGCCCCTTAACAGTAAGGAGAGTTGATTCAGATCAGCCCATTCAAAGGAAAAAAAAAGTCACTCATCTTCAAATAAATGAAATATTTTGTTTTTTGTTTTTCCCTGGATACTATTGTTAAATGAGATATTAAATAATTATTTTCCTGACTTAATATCACACAGGTCTACAGTTATATTTTTTCCCTTCAGTTGACTAATGGAGAAATCGTAGCAGAACATCTATTTACGTATTGACTAACTCTCTAAACAAAGTTGGTAGAGTGCATCAATCTGTGTATCACACCCTGTGCTCATCTCACATCTATCATTTCCCCAACCAGGGGTCAGGAAATGCACACCACTAATGCTGAAAGAACTGGGAGAGGATAATAGAAAAGCAATATTCTGGACTCATAAACCTGAGGCTTCATGAGGTGTAAAATCACTCCATATTCTATTATGGTCTCCAAACAGGAAGTTAGACCTGGATGTGAAAATTCTAAGTGGGAAAGACAAAAGTAGGACTTAGAACACTCAGAAAATAATATATAATCCACTAGCATAATCAGGTAATGCATTAAGCTAATGTTCACCAACAGTTCCTCAGTCATTAAATGTTTTTTTATTCATAATTATAATCTGGCACACAACACTTGCTACAATGGAGGTCCAGGAAATGTTTGCACAAGTGCACAGAGTAAAGTGATCTTCTCCAAATTATTTAAAATGTTTGAGAATACCTATAAGGCACCAGTTACGTACTTCAAGTTGTTTGCTTTTTTATCTGGAAAAGATTTTTATTTTTGCTACTAGCATTTGATAAAAGATCTTTTCATATAGAAACATTAACTTGTATACCACATCATTTTCTGAAGATTGTTCTATAGTAATGAATTAGTCACTTTCATGTAAACTGGATTCAAGCCAGTGATTTGGAGTAATAGAATCTTTGTCTCATCAATCTCATGAACCATTTAGTCCTCATTTCAAGAGCAGTTTTAAGTCTATTTCTAGCTATGTATTCTATTTTTATATTATGCCAATCAAATATGCTCTCAAAGGAAAGCTGAGTGAATGGTTCAATTATGGCCGATGATGCCTTTTGCTGTATTTCAGAACCAGTGCTTCTAAATTACTGTGGGCAAAACTTGGATATTCCCTGTGGGGCAGAATAATGGAAGAGGAAAAAAAAGAAATTTGATACTGTACATTTTGAATTCAGTATTTTAGTTTTAATCTTTATTCCCTTGACTATACTTACGGAGTTGTATCATTCATCTGTGACTTTCCTACACTTGCAGAACACTGAATTTGTTTTATATGTCCATTTAAAGAGATTTTATCTGCCAAAATTTTAACATTTTTGCCAGGATGCACACAGACATTTTTGTAGAATATACATATGTAATCGTAAAAATTCCATTGAATGAGAATATTCAACTTGAATTATTTGTATAGGAGGCAAGACAATTTTAAACATAAGTTAAAGATGAGGTGTTTTCTTGGTAGACTATTTTAAGCTCTCTAGTAAGGATCAAAATTTTCCTTTGATCAGAATTTTCTTGTTTGTTTCTTTTGAGACACCTTCTGGGTTTGCAATTCAGTCCTAAAACTTTCAGCCATCCCTCTGCCTGTGCCTCCTGAGTGCTGGGGTAACAGGTGTGGGCCACCATGCATGGCTATGGTGATAATTTTTAAGAAAAAACTGGAAAAAACAATCGAATTATAATATTTAGTTTTAATTATCATTGCTTTTTGCAATTTCTCTGTATCTGTGCGTGGAAGCTACTGCGTATCAATGAAAAAGTCATCAAAAATACTTTTGAGGAATTACCACTCTGTAAAAGTGTGGGACTAAAACTATTTATGCATTGAATCACCATAGGGAATTTTCTAAATGATCAAATTGTTTTATTTATTTATTTATTCATTTATTTTTGACTGTCAGTGTGACTGAATAAGTGATTGCCCTAAACATGGCTGTATTTGCTCTGACCTGGTTTATACGTTGATATTTCTTTTTTTTTTTTTTTTGTGCGGCAGCTTACGCCGCTGAACCAAACTCCCAGCCCTAGTTTCTGAGGCAGGGTCGCACTATGTAGCTCAGGCTGGCCTTGGGCTCACGTTGTAGCCCAAGCCGGCCTTGAACTCACAACGCTCCTCCTACCTCAGCCTCCTGAGTGCTGGGATTAAAGGAGTGTGCCACCACGCCCGGCTACATTGATATTTCTTGCAAGACTTCATTTTGTGTCAACTTTTTTGGACAAAGTTAATAATTGCATACTTTCATTAATATTCTCAAATAATCACGTCATTGTTTTCTGTTTATCTCCTAAATTATTCTCAACGAGCAACTTTTTCTCTAAAACTATTTTGTCACATACATCTCATAACTCTCTGAAACTGACATTTCACTGTAATCTTTTATTATGCACCCTATCTGATTTTATATACTGGCACTCTTTTTTCCCTTCTCCCAGCTAAGCAATGGCCATAATAAAAAATGGCCATATTAAAAAATTATGTGAGCTAAAACCATTGATTTTCAACTATCCCTAAATGGTTGAATGTGAAATGTGAACAGACTAAAGAAAGTCAGAGTGAAGTTGCGTTTTCTTCACTTAACACAAGTTTAAATTATTTTACATACATATTAAATTCTGTTATTCAAGGTTGACCAGAACCATTTGCTTATAATATTAAATAGTAAAATTAATTCATTTAGTTAATTTTTAAAAGATTTTAAGGAAAACATAAATTTAGATTACTGTTGTAATGTTTTCAAATAAAATTTTACTTCTGTATTTGTAAAATAAATACTCTACTATAATCTGAAGTAAAAAGCAAATGAAATAAAATTAAATGAAAAGAATGATACTACTTCCTATAATTGATACTAATAATTACTAACAAACATCTATAGTTAGAAAATATAATTTAACTTACTAAATTTTATATTTTATTTAAAAGCTACCACATCATAAATGATTTTTAAAACAGATTAAGAACTCTCTTTGAATATCTGGACTGGACATACCTGTGTCTGATTTAAAATGGTATTCTTATTCTTAATTTAATACTTTCCTGGAGTTCTCTTTTATTAGTACTCAAGGAAAAAAAAAGTTTTTTTTTTTGATTGCCTCTGAAATATGTGATAGCATCATAGAAAAACAATGAATGGGGTAGGTATAATCCTCAATTTAAAAATCTGGCCTTCAACAAGCTGCTTAAGAGTTCTGTGTTTCATCTTTATATGCAAAATGGATTCACAAAGTTTCTACTTTGGAATATTTTCAAGGCGCTTAAAATGTCATGTACAGTAACTACTAGAGAGGAAATTTTATATACGGAATGTTAAATAAGTAACAAAACATTAAATACTTTTTAAGGCTTTTGCTTATGATAACTTTTCTTGCGTGTGGACATGATTTTTTTTAAATGAAGTGTTTATGGTGTGATGAGGGGCGCTCAAGGGAAAAAGTAGAGGAAGGGAAGGGTAGCTGGAAGGAGGCAGGAAGGAAGGGAGCAAAGAAGAAAGGCAGGAAGAGAGGGAGTCAGGGAAGGGAGGAAGGAAGAAAGGAAGAAGAAGGAAAGAAGGAAGGGAAAAATGAGAGAATAGGAGGGAGAAATTCAGGAAAGAGATGTGCCTCGCTACAATTCTTGTGGTGGGTGCGTATGCTATTTTCTGTGTCTTATTAAATGTCACAAAGTCAATTTTGCCAATAATAAAGAGATGGCACAATCTTAGTAAGTTACTAATAGTGCTCTGCAGTGTTATACTGTCAATATTGAAGCATGTTTAACATTCTATAATCATTTATTATGTCTGACCTCTAGGATCCATCATAATATATTCCATAGATTCTTTGCAGATAGTGCTGAGTTTCTTTCCTTGTTATATGCATCTTGTAACTCTTTGAAACTGACGTTTTACTGTAATTTTTAATGACATGTGAATTATTTTTACATTGCATTTGAAGATCTGTAAATGATGACAGTATTTTTAAAATGAAGAGCGGTGGTTCTAAAATAATTTTATTTCATTTATTTATTTATTTATTTTTTTTGGTACCAGGGATCAAACTCACAAACTTGTGCCTGCCAGGCAGGTGCTTAGGCCACTGAGCTAAATCCCCGGCCCTCCAAAATAATTTTAAAACTAAAAATTGGGTCTAAATTATCATAAGTTTAGCTACAAATAAAAACAAGACTGAAATTTGATTTTGTTAGGAATTGTATATATTTTTGAAAGTTGCTAATATACAATCATTTTTGTGAGCAAAGACAAATTCAGTTAGAGACATTCCCTATCAGTGATATTTTCTGTTTGTTTTAATTGCAGTACTCAAATGATACAGGATTGTATTTTCTTCTACATAATAATATAATTATGTGAATACATAAATAAAGTGATATACTAGGATAGTAATAAAGTTGTATTTCATACTGTTAGTGTCCAACCAAAAATCATACTTTGCTCATGTATTCAATAGGGAGACTCTTTAATTTTTGATGATTACCTTCAAAGAATTGTAAATAATAATCATAAAAAATAAAATATACTTTTCTAGTGAAGAAATGATATTAAATGTAAAATTATAAAATTGTTAGATTTTCCCCGACAGCTGAACAATTTATAATACCAGACTGATGTATCTTTGAAAGATTAATGTATTTTGTGTCTTTTAGTTGGCTAATAGCTTCCACTTATTAAATATTCCCTGATGAGAAATTACTGCTTTTATCATCCAATCTCGTATTTTAAAAACCCTACTTCACAGGTGTTAGGAGAGATCTAAGTGAAGAATAAGCCAAGTGAATGGCTGTTCAATTAGTGTGTAAAACCTTTTTAAGTGCGATTTCAAAAAGTCAGACTACGTACTTGATAGAACATAGAGGAGGTCATGTGGCAATGGATTACTCATAATGATTTAATTTATTCATTTTATAGATTTCATTTTCAACTCTTCTATTGATGCACAGTGGATGTATGCATTTGACTACCATTAACACTAATAGAAGCTTCAGGCATAAAACTGAAATATGCTTAGAAGAAATGGTCTCTTTCACAATCTGTTAACCATCTACTTCTTTTCCTTCCTACACCTATGTAAAAATTTGAGTTTTGGTAAAAATTTTTAAATTCCATGATAAAGACATTTTAATTGTTAATAGAATTACTTTAGAAAGTTGGCTTTATTATTAAAATCCTACAATGACTTTCCTGCAAAGAGGTGTTTCTTTTTTGTGCATTTCCCAGATGTGATTATTGGTGTTAATTTTTCATGTTTTATTGAATGATTGCAGTGTGTTTAAACTTTGCAATTGATAAGTCCTCTATTGTGTAAATAATATTAAAGTTGAAAACTTTCCCTTCCTTTTTTAAAACATGTGAAAAAGTGTTTTCCATTCTTCGAGTATACTTTTGACCACGTAAATTTTTGATTTTGAAGTTATCTAGTGTAGACAACATTTCAGATGGTGGTGGCAATTTTTCAAATTTCCCAGGCATACTGATTGCAAAGGCAAAATGTCTGGACATTTATTTAAAATCCATAACAAGAAAAATTAAACAAATAAATGAGAGAGAATAGGCATAGCCAGTATTTAAGACATTGAATGAGGAATTTAGGTGATAAAAACTCCTTTATTGTGAAATATGGGTGTAAAACATAAAAATAAGTTCTAATTTAAGGAAATATAAGACATAAATTGTATGAATAGAAGATTAGCAAGTCTGGGAATAATATAACTAATGAAATACACAAATTGCTACAGGATTTCAAATACATGAGAGATTATTCAAACAGAAAAGATAAAGTAAATTTCATTGAAGAGAGGTAGGACATTTTAACAGGTGTCTGTTACATTTACAGAATATTAACACTTTTTGTTCTTATTTTACTACTTTATACTATATATAAGAATATATACAATTTTAGAAGTGAAAAATGGAACAAATTTCTTTTTGCTTCCAATTTATAAATCTATTTATTATTGTCACAACCATTTTTCTGTCCATCCATTTTTGTTTTTATTTACCCATTCTATTTTTTTTCTTTTTTTATACCTCATTATATAGGAGGCATTTAAACAGATTTTGATATTCACATGGGCTCCTTAAACTAATCTTACAAGGATTGAGTATTTATATTTAACTCAATTTTGAAATGAAATCATATAGAGAAAAAAAATTCTTTTGGTCAGTTGCTATGATGCAGTTTTATTGATTTGAAGAAAAACATATCTAACATTTAATAGTAAATAACTTAGCATAACAGTTCATAGTAAATAACTTCGTATTTAGTGAAAGTTAATAAGATGCAAAATTCCATTTGAAATATACTTTTGCAAAGCTCTATTAAGCTATTTAACACCATATGCTCTGTTTGTTACTATTGTAAGAATTAAAATCTTGACTCTATATTTGATGCATAGTAGCCACCAAGAAAAATAAACTGCCTTTACAAATTTTTGCTCCATTGACAAGTTTTGAATGTTTAATTTTTAATGCAGATTTATGTACATTAAAGTGCATATGGGATATGTTTGGAAATACTGTTCAAAATAACATTGTCAGTGAGCTTAGTCACAGAAAGTCACCAGGAAGGAAAAAATGCCCAGTAGCTATCCTCTAAGCATTTTTTACCTCTTCCTGCAACTGTCTTTCTTTAAAGGATCCTATTTTTAAGAGTTGTCTTTTAGGAAAGGAAAAAACAGAAAATCCTTATTTAGTAACCAACCAATAACACTTCCTTAGAAAACAAATCATACTGAACTAGATGGCATTATTACAAATATACTGTTCCTGCTGCAGCCAGAAGGTTGTGATTGTGATTTGAGATTATCCACTAGCTTTCCAGAGCTAAAAACAAAACAAGTTATGTTTGATTTTAGATTAACATAGCACTGTGTAGATTAAATTTGTATACAATTAAATGCAAAGCCAAGGTAGCGATACTTTTATGCCATTACATCATCAATGTAAAACTTTACTGAATCCCTGAAACAAAGAGCATTCATATGCAGAAACCTTATCTACAAAAAGTCCAGAAACTCTTCCAATTTTACTTTCATTCACAGAAGCTTAATAAATAAATGTTCTCTGAAATGCTGTATTATTTCTTTTGTTCTTAAAATGAGCCTTTTGCAATCTATTAGTGGAGGACATAACCAAGTTACCCCTTGGGCGTGTTGAAGTCTGTGCAGGTCATCACCTATTGCTATTTGCAACCTTATGTTTTCTTTTTTATTTCCGTCAAAAGGAATTCTCTCATTTTTGTTGTTGGCATATAGTTTTAAAAATAAACTTACCTAAGTCTGCACTTCTACAGTGTCTAATATAACACAGAATTGTTAACAATGTATTTTGCCATTATCTTTGTAATAACCATTTATATTAAAAAAGGATATTTTAAGTGGTCTGATCTTACCACAATAGATTTCCTAAAGATTAAATTATATTACTGATACTGAGAAAATACACTGATTGCAAATAGGCTTAGTTTAAATTGGATTTTAGGTGTAATTTAATTTTTATTACCCAAAAGAAAATAATACATTCTTAGTGATAATTAATCTTTTCTAAATCTAGCTATTCCATAAAACAGAAATTTATATTAAAACATCTAGGATTTAGTAGTTTAATGAAATAATACAACTTCAATGAACAAATTACACAATTTTATGTGCAATAGACATTCACATAAAGAGGCTAAGGCATTTTGTGGATTGCCTTTTCTAGATAGAGATAAATCTTATATTTGCATGACTGCACATGAAATTTTGAAACTTACATAGCCATAAAGCTAGACACTATTGATCATGAAAAATTTTTTCATTTCCTTAGTTGGAGAATAACTACTTAAAAATTGTAGACATCTGCTGTACTTTTATTTCAAGGATTATTAACAAGGGCTATTTTATGTATGTTCATTGTTAAAGGAAGGTGATTGAAATAAAGGTGAAAATTAAAGGAATGCTATATTAATTGTAAAAACTCAAAAGGTACTGCTGACCGCAGTACAGTTATTACAAGAGGATAGAATTTTAATTTCATTAGCTCTGTTTTTGTCCATTTTTTGTTTTAATACCAGATAATGTAATATATAGAAATAGCTTGAAGAATACAGTCTGACTACCACCTTTAATTAAAATACCTGAATTTTACTTATATTCTCTATTTAAAAACTCATTTTTGTTAGTAGTATTATAATAGAAGCTATTCAGACTGTGAACCTGAGAAAAAAAAAACCTGGGAAGAATATATAAACTATTTTTCACTCTTTGAAACACTGTGGGAAACCAGAAAAAGGAAAACATAAAATTTGAGGCAATCTCATCAGTGGGAGAAATAAGAAAGAAAAAGTTTAATAGCTAAGAAAATATCTTAATGCTTTTTTTTTGGTGTAATCATGGATGGTTTTTTAAATGCAGGAAAATAGTATGTGAAATCAATTGCATCAATTAACTTGGCCATTAAACATCCCCACACCTTAATCTGTTCTAAAACTGGGCAGACCATTTTGACAATCTTTTACAAATATAAGAAGCTGGCTATCTTTAGAAATTTTATTGCATGCCTCTTAACTCCCATTTTATGTGGGAATTTCACTGTAGAGTCACGTTAGCAGCCATGGATTCATGCTTAGTCAAAATTCTAGCAAATACTTATCTTTTCTGTTTAGCTGATTTGTCAGAGTGATTTAGCTACTTAAAGAAGAGTAGAATTGAAGAAAAGTTGGATAATAACTTAGATGAGGCTTTTCCAAGTATATTATATGAATTGTCATCGATATCAGGGAGATAATTAGACTAATAGTATAAAGTTCATAATTATTGGTAGAAATATCAAAATAATAATTTTAATACTACCCCTGGTTTCTTTCTCAGTATCATTTTTTATTTTAAAAATGAAAAAAAAAGAACTAACACGATGATGCGGAATTTCAAAACATAATAGGAGATGAACAATGGTTAATATATTGCATACTGCTATCTTCATAGTTGCTCAGATTACAAGTTATAGGCTTAAGAAAATGATCAAACAATGAAAGCACAAACCATTCTTTTTGATGAACTAAAAGAGATTAGTAGTATAATTATCATATTTTTGAGATACTATAGACTACTGTCCAGAATCTTCATGGTGAAAAAAGCTTTTATATATATTTAGATATTACATAATTTTCTTGACATTCAATTTATTCACTTCAATTTGAGTGAACCTATCTTTTATTATGTTTCTTTTTCAGATATTTTTCCTAAAATTTAAAATAACAAAATTAACCTGGCAAGCACTAAGTTTTGAGTTCAATCCCTGGTGCCAGAAAAAAATTAAATAAATAAATGGAATAACAAAATTATATAGGTTATTTAAATTACCATAATAAAACATTTTATTTTGAAATATTTTTAAATTTAGGTGTCATATAATCCTTACAGGAAAAGTAAAAGCAAAAACCTCAGATGCATATAATATATGCAAAAAAGGAAATGGAAATATTTTTAGACAGTGAGAAAAAGTTGAAAATTTCTGAACTTGAGTTTGAATCTTGTGAGTTTGAAACTTGTGAGATTTACACTACTGTATTTCTACTCATCCCAAATACATGATAGAACATTTGCTTTGTTTCTTTATCAAAAATTATAATCCAGTTTATGTTTGGTGTTGCAAACCTGTAATCCCACACTTTAGGAGACTGATTTAGGAGGCTCTCATGTTTGAGTCAGCCTAGGCAATTTAGTACAAGTCTGTCTCAATATAAAAGTTTAAAAAAAAAGTGATACAGCTCACTAAGAAGGTCCTGATTTTAATTGCCAGTACAGCCCTACTTCTTATCCAATCCCAAATTATAATACAGGACTGGGTTTAGTTCTCAGTATTAGAATACTTGCCTAGTATTCCGAAGGTCCTGAGTTTGATCATCAGCAATTTAAGTGAATGTATATGAAAATATTCATAATATTGTTCAGATTGCATTTTATCTTGGGATTACTTTTTATCTAGCCCTTACTGCAAAGTTTGTTTCTGTTGCATTAGTCAAATGTGATTTGATGTCAGCCAAAATGTGCCTATGGGTAAATTTCAGAACTTCCCTGGACCTATGTTCTTTATTTCAAAAATTAAAATCATTTGCATGTATCTTGCTGTTGACAATGTGCATATCACTTTTTATGTACATGGTATGTGTACAGTCCTCTGCTTTATAACATCATTTTGAATAATTAAATTACTTGAAAATTCTTGATGACTTGAAAACAGTCATTGTTTATACCAGGTTTAAGATCTACTAAATTAAGCCTATTTCAAAGAGCAAAAGATTTTTTTTTTCTGTTTTTCTGAATAACTATTTTCTAAAGTGAGAAACAGAATTGCAGAGACTCTTTCAGGCTTAATTATCTCAATGGTTCCCTTTTTGTTTGTGAAGATTAAGCATGCTCTGCAGGGAGCACAAAGCAAATGTCTGCACCTGGGCTTTCTCCAGTCCCCAGCCACCTCAGTTGAATGACTCCACTCCATTCCCTGTGACTGGGAGAGGCCGCGCCCTCCTCTGTGATAGAAAGCTAACATGTGGGTGGTGACAGCAGAAGGAATGTTTCCTACTATTTCAAAAAGGGGCTGGGCATCGAGCACACAGCAATAATAATTTGGTTTCCATTTATATCAGTAGTGTTTGTCAGCCTGATATGGAACAGCGGTGAAAGATTCATGACAACATCACACAAAATCATTCATAAACATCACCTCATTTCACCACAAGCATTGCTGGGATCTTATTGGGATATATAGAAGTTCCATATTTACTAGAGGAAGAAGAGAGAAATAAAAAAAAGTTACATTCTTTACTCAACTATGCCTAGCTGGTAAAGAAAAAAAATCAGATCACAACCAGAGTTTCATATCTGTTGGCTATTTATCTCATGTTTCTATATACATTGGAACTGTGTTACTCTCTTGAGAGTCCAAAGCTGAGAAGGCGCTTCATGAGGTAGAAACCAGACAAATGGTACTGTTCAATAGATTTACATGTACTTTGCTTAGGGTTTTATTGAATATCACGCTGTGGATTTCTGCAAGATAGATTAAACTGCTTGTTCAATTTCCAGAGGGGTTGTGTGATTCTTATTTGGACTGCAGTGCACAAGGTATATTAGTTTGCAATACATGGACATAATGCAACTCCTTATGAAGGACAAAGTTATTTCATGGTTCTAAAGGCCATGTTCTTTCTTTAGAACCATGACTACAGATTGAAAAATTCAAAGCCCTTTCTTCTTCATAGTTACTTTTTCTGTCAGTTAATGGCATAAATCACTGAACTTTCCTGAAGTACAACATGATTTGTGACCCCTGTGACACAGAAGTAACTTGATAACTAAATGTCTGGGTGCTTTAATACATAATGATAAAGGGATTGGAGTCTTTCTGTACACACACAGTGGGTAATTTTTTTCAGTAGAAGCCTGAACAAGATTATATTACATTACTAGTAATCTGAAAAACAATATATGAAAGAAAGGTATAATTGATTGTGAAGAACTGTATAGCAATGCTGACAGTAAACAGCTTTCCCCAACCTTCCCTAAAATTCAGGCTAATTACTCAATGGAGCCCAACTATGTAGTTCAACTATAGTATAAATAATTTTTTAAATTTGTTTACACAAAAGTTTCCCAAGTTAAAATTTTTGTGTTTAAAACATTTTTATAACTTTAATGATGTTATATTTGGTATATTTTGATATAAATATGTATATAAATCATATGTAAGTATCATTATAGAAACTATGTATGCATATATATAATATCTGCCTTCCAAATATTGATGTTTTCAGACACAGGAAATATAAATGTTAATTCTTTACTTCAATAAGGCCTAAAAGCATAAAAAGGGTAAAATTATTATGCCAGCTCAAAGTGATATTGGCCATAGAACAAAAAGTGGAATCACCATTTTTCCTTTAAGGAATCTCTGATTCAACTTCAAAAAATAAAACATTAATCATAAATCTATTACATGTAACAGTTTTTACTTTGTCTTTAACCATCTCTTTCAGCTAAATTTGGGTAAATGTTATAGACACTGTATTTGCTTTTGAAATACTACAGGGGCTATAGGCATTGCACACGTGTACCCACTGCCCAAGATAATTTCAAACTGCATGTATTGCAAAACTATACTAATAAATATTTTTAAAATGCTATCTTCTCCTTTTGATACATGATTTGGAAAATGAGGGGATCGAATCCTTAATGAAGATGGTTCTTAATCAAATCATCATTTTTATCCTTTTGAAGATACAGTTAAAATATTCTACTCTAGAATCCCCTGACATGTATCCTATGGCATATTGTTTTGGGGAAGTAAAAATGAATAGTAAGAAAATAATTAACATGTTTTACTCTACTGAAATTTTTCCTTTATGTATATATATATGTTTTTTTCATTTTCCCCTTTACTTTTTGGTCCTTACATATTATGCCTAAATTATTGAGCAAGCAAAAGGCATGTAAACACAAACTTCCAAAGATTTATGTGCTTCAGTATCATAGAATGGCACAACATGTACACTGTAGAAACAGAGAATAATGTTGGCATTAAATTTAAATTCTTATGAAAAGAAATAGTCCATTAAAAATAAACCTTTAGTGATCGATCGTATTTCTGCCGACCTTAAATACTTTTCCTGATATACTGACTTAGTCATTAGCATGCAATGAAATACCCAATTATTATATGCCCTGCTGTTTTTGACTCTTACAAATTGTCAGTTCTCAGTTTTGAAATAAGCTGCACAACGTGAAAGGCATCACTCTCTCTGTGACTGGTCTGCTGAGCTGTGATGCTTTCTGACTTCCTTAGGCTTTTCTACAGTTGCAACTCAATGCTAATAGCATGATCCATGCTTTTGGTTTTAAAACCATTTATACAGCAAAAGAATTCTTTGAAGTCTTTCTTTTTCCATACCAGAGTTTATTTCTTTTTATTTTCCCCTTGGAATATATAAAATACTTACACAAATATTTGCCTTTAGCCAAAATAAAATTTTGTTTTCATTTTAAAGGATGTCACATCGTATGTCACACCGGGACATATAAATAACACCTAATTTTCTTATCATTCAGTATGCTACTATCACTTTCAAGAGTTTGTTTGAAAAAGAGCACTAGGACTTCAAGATAGAAATATATTAAACCTGTGCTGTTCAATATGACAGCCTCATGTAGCCACATGAGAAATTCATTGCAGTTAGTCCAGATTGAGAATTAGAAGAGTTAATATGAAATGTAGAATGTAAGACATCTCATTCATAACTTTTGTAATTGATTACATGGTAGAATGATACTATTTTAACAGATTGGGTTAAATGAAGTAAATTGCTAAATTTATGTTCATCTTTTTCTTTTTAATTTTTATAATGTAGCTACTAAAATATTTAAAATTACATTGTGGCTTTCAGTCTATTTTAATTAAAAAGATTTGTTTGGACAGATGGATTAATCTATGGCACATCTTTGATGTATCTTTCACTATTACACTTATCTTGCATTTAGAAAAATATAATTCTATTTATTATGTTGGTAATTAATGATGAGACACCCTTAAAACATTTCTAGCTATTTTAAAACATGCACTTTCTCAGCTTTATTAGGTTTATTTAACACATAAATTCACTTACTTTTATGGTGTAAAAACATATTATTGTGATGTATTTATGCACTGCAAAACGATTAAATTATGATAATATATCTATCACCTACCTGCTTTTTTTAAATGGTGAGAACATTTAAGATAAACTTTCTTAGCAATTTTCAGATGTGCATCATGTTAACTATTGTCGCCACACTGTATAATCTCCAGAACTTACATATTTTACCTGAAAATTGTGCCCTTTGACCAGTATCTCCCTATTTCTCTCCACCTCCTTCTCACTGATAACTATTCTCTCTAAACCTATGACTTTGATTATTATATGCTTCACACATAAATGAGGTTATATAGTATTTACTTTTCTATGTTAGTTATTTCACTTAATGTAATGTCCTCCAGGTTGATCCATGAGGTCACAAAAATGACTTACTTCCTTTTTAAGCTAAACAACATTCTATAGTGTGTATGTATCTCTACTCCTGTTGGTTTATCTGTGTATCACACATTTCCTTTAGCCATTTATCCTTTGGTGGGCAATTACATTAAACACACTTATTTTATTTCTAGGGCATTTAAAAAACTTTTGGGGAGAATAATTACTATTAGTATAGGAAAGATAGCATTTTGCTGCATATGATTTTTAAATTAGTTTTTCTTTAAAATTCCCCAAGTCTTTTTTCCCATTAGTTTGTCCTTCATTTTAGTTTTCAGGACTCTTCATATCCATAGTCATTATAAAAAATCTATACAAACCAAGCATACTATGTATCAAAAGGGGGCCCCTGGGGATATGTAATATTGCAGCAATTAATTTTCCAAACTACATTATCCTGGTTATTAATCTCTCTTTTTTTATTGATGTGCCTGTGAGCAACACATAACAATCACCTGGAAAGATTTATAGCAAACAGTTCATGTATTGGTTTCAGAGTGTCCCTGGTAATTAGAAGCAAGAATTATAGCTGCACATTACTACAATAGTAGCAGTGTACATTGATGGTACTTATTATATCATTATTCTTTGTTTGTCTGTTTTTGAGGCATGGTCTTGTTAAGTAGCTCAGGCTAGATGTGAACTTGAGATACTACTGTTTCAGCTTTCTGAGTACTTGGAATGCATGTACTTGCCATCATACCTGGGTGGATTTCATTGCTTAAAATATTACAGAAATGTCCATTACAAGTATTTTTCTGCTTTCAATATTCTTTTACTAAGGAAGAATCTATCTACGTAAATGATTTGTGTGAAAGTTTTTAAGTAAAATAAATTTCAACACAGTAACAAACACAAAAAAAGATTGAGGCATTAGACATTTCTCTTAGAAATTATGAAGAATAGATGTTTTATCTGAAAAGTAGTTCATTGAGGAAAAAAAGTAATGTGAGTGTCTTTTTATGCTTTATTTTTCCATTAGGCAAAAGGTATTCTATACTTCCATTAAGACTAGTCAGGAATTTAAAGAAAAACCAGATGCTTTGCATAACAAATTCCATGCCTCTCCCTGCCTCTCCACCATCTTTCTACAATCAGAAAAGTGTACTAGGGATTTGCCTTCTAGTATAGTACATTAGATGGTATTTATTTTCAAATAAAATATGCATTTATTTCTTATGACAAAGCAGCAATATATAAAAGGAGAAACTTAATTAAAAATATATTGAATCTACATTTTATCAGAGCATGCTCAGAGGCAGATCTTTATTAGCACTTTATATCTGGTTTGGTTATTTGCTTTTATGGCAAATTTTGGTCTGCATTTGAAGACACTGTGAATGTTTATTCAGTTTTGTGAGATTCACAAAAGTACAAAATGTTCCAAACCAAGGGAGGACTGATACTTCAGTTAAAGGGGAAAAAAAGAGTTTTATGGTTTGTACGCTTAAAATATAAAGATGAAAATTGAAATTCTGGAGCAGTTTCTTGAGGAAAGAAACAGAAAGGTCAAAAACTTCTGATGACAGCAGAAAAAGGTAATCCTTTCTGTAAGATCTGAAAGATGGGCCTTGAATCCACGAATCTCAGTTAACAGAAAGGTCAGTGAGTAGTTTACTGACTGTTTCAAGTGTGTTAGCTACATAATGCTAGATATCCCCATGTGCTGAGATATTTTTAGAGCTGGTGTAGGATAGGAAAAAATTCCGACTATAGATTTTTCCATGGGGATAATTTTGAATATTATGTAAATAAATCTTATATATCAGATGTACAAATCATTTCAAACAAAGAAAAATATTTTGACTCAAGTTTAAAAAAAATGTTACCTGACAGGTCAATACATTTTAGTTAATTCTCTCAGATCACCAATACACATAGACGATAGAGTTGAAAATGAAAATTTTTTTGCACAGTTTCAATTCATTTTGGATTGTACTACATAGAATTGTTCTCAAAAATAAATTGTAAAAGGTAGTCTGCTTAAAAATACTACTCCAATCCATAGCTAATGAATTTGCAGTATTTTTAATAAGTTACTTTTTATCTTCTTTTGTATTTGAAAGTTCTTAGTTCTTTTTTGAACATTTGCTCAGTACACATACTTTGATGATAAAACTATTCATCATTTTCATAGGAAATATTCTATATCTTTCCAAAACATTACCCCTTCATATATTATATATCCTATAAGAAAGCCAAACAAAAATAGCAGCTAATCATTCCATTTGCATTTTTCCCAAATTTTTCTGACTACTTTCTACATGATTCTGCTATAACATTTGTCATATAGTTTAATTCACAGTCAATGCCTAGTTGTGAAAACTGTCCCCTGTTCCTTTTTGTGTGTTCCTTGCACACCATAGTGCTAAATAAATATTTTCTATTGAGTGATGATTATTTTGTAATAAAGTAGAAGTCTAAGGATCAAACAGACAGATGAAATTTTCTGTCTACTCCTGAATGAAGCTCTTGCTACCTAGTATTCTATTCTGACAGCTTTGTCTGTAAGTTCTATATACTTTTTCAATTTGATTAATTCTGCTTGCTGCTCCAGGTGCTGAATTCATATTGGTTCCTGCCAGTTTCCTTAGACAGAAAGTAATGGTCCAAGTCCTAAAACCAGCTGGGACACATGTGTCTAAGGAATGGATACCTTGGGAAAGCCATTTCTCTTTCATTGTTAATAGTTTGTCCGAAACCATCATTTATTCATACTGGCACACATGGAAATACCCACAAAATCAGAAGAATAAAGCAAAATAATGGGTTCTTTTTCCTGAAAATAACTGGTTCAAATAAACAGAAAAAGAAAAGAGCTTTTTTTGTGGTTATACCTAAGTCTTATATGCCTAGAATAAAAATATGTTACGAAGGCATAGAATGCATTATTTTAAAAATTAAGAATACTAATTTGACTTAGAATTTCCTTTAAAAAGAATAATAACACTACATTACACTGTAATTATGTGTCTATTAAGAGATAAAAGTCATAGATAATTATTCTCTGTATTGACAATGTCATGATTAGGATATATTTTAATTGGTACTCTCAAATGGCACTAAGTATGTGCTTCCATAGCATTTTAATCCCAAAGTCATCATCATTAGATGCATTTAGTAAGCAAGGGTGATATATAAGACAGTGAGGGAAGCCTACTATGAGGTGAAAATATGTTGTGAAGTTTAAATAATGATTTATAATATAGAGCTCTAGACTATCAAACATCAGTCTCAAAGCTCAATAATTTGTATATAATTACATTTAATAATTATTAATTGAAGATTTAACCAGCCATATTTGAGCAGTCTGCTGCCTAATCTGACTAGTGGATTTTGTGGAGGCTGTCTATATTCTGAAAAGAAAAAAGTTTTAGGTGGGTGTGATGGTGGCTGCCCATAATCCCAGTTTGTAAGGACAAAGACGGGAGGATCATGAGTTCAAGGTCAGTCTGAGATACATAGTGAGACACTGTCATAATAACAATAAAGAAAGAAGTTTTAGAGAAATTTGGCATCAAACTGTCTTCAGAAATTAAACACCAGTCTTGATTCTCTGGAAAATCACCCCATTTTTCTCTCTTGAATATTTGCAATAGAACTACAATGAAGTAATTCGAACATTTAACAATTTGTACAATGCTTCATTCCTCACATCCAAGTCATTTAAATTCTTTCCTCAGTGCTTGTTTTCCACCAGACTGTGTCCAAGTTTAGTAGTTTAGTCCAAAAGTTCAACGGAACTTTTGATTCACATAAATAATTTTCAAAAAATATCATTAAATTTGTATTAGCAGATTAGATCACGTCAAAGATATTTCTATTTCAGTTATTGGCAAATAACATTTTAGGTCTAACATTTGAAAAGTATTTTTGCCTTTGAACTGGAACATTTTCTTGTCTTAATTAGAGTACATCTATTTACTTTTGGGCTTACGGACTGTACTGAAAACAAGTTTCGGGTTTGAAATTCTAATCCCCCAAAGAAAACAGGGTAAAATAGGGCAGCATGAGTTGTTCTTGCACACAGTTCTTTTCTGTTTGTGCTATGTTTATCTTCATAGATTGAAAAATGTTCCTTTTTCTGTATTGAAATGTGAATGTGCCAAACAAACTGAATTTCTCTTTCGTTCCACATCTCTGTTGACTGAGACTAGAGGTTTCTCTACATTTCCGTGTGACAGTTGTTTACCAGTGCATTTTTGTCTTCTGAAATGGCTCCGTGTTGCTAAATGCTATTTTGCCATTCCTTTACTTTGCTTCAAAAATTCTTTATACTTATATTGAGATGATATTTAATTGGGTGAACTTTAACCAGTGGATTTAGATACAAATAGATAGCATATTTTGAGTATATGAATTTTATTTTTAAAAAATATCAACTCAAAAACTTACCTAATTTTGCCTATTTATTTGGGCAAATAATCCATATGACTTTAAAAAATCATAACAATCCATATGCTCCTTTAATCAAAGCAGGTTACAGAATGCTTAAATTATATCGGTATGTTTTCTAATTTGCTAATACAGTATTTTATGTGGTGATATCAAGTAAGTATTGAAATTGACAATGATAACTTAGAGAATTGAATTTATATTGGAAATACATTTTCAATTTTTGGTCTTTTTGTCTGTGTTTTGTTTGCTTTGTTGGGGGACGCTATAGTAGAAAATTAATACTGGGTTTTTATGTACTTGTAAAACAGAAAAGTAATACAAAATGTGTGTTTTATTTATGTGCACGTTGTGTTTCACTAATATCTGCCTTCAGGTATGATGAATTTTATGCTTCCCAATCAAAGAGCTTTACTCCATTTGATTTCAGAGAACTCCAGACTCACGGCATGATGAGGGCAGGAATTACAAATTGTGAATAAGTGTCCACAGCACGCGATCAGTCTGAAATGATTGTTAAAATGAAGATTCTAGGGATACAACTCAGAGATAACTAAAGTGTAAGTGGGTTAATTCTACAGATTATTCTTATACATTAAGATATAAAACACCAGTCTACAACCATCAAAGGAGAAGAGAGCCATTGGTTTTAGGAGAAATAGAGCGTGAGATATGGTCAAACCTTTAGTGACTTGTCAAAGGCATTTCAGTCATTATCAAAATCTAGTTGAAATCACATAGAGTAAAAGTTTTGACAAAAGGGGAAATGATTCTATAAATTATTGTCAATTTCAATACTTATCTGAAATTATCACATAGAATATTGCATTCTTAGCAGACTGGGAAACAAGTTTGGAGAACATACATATTTGATTTAGGCATTTTAAAATTTGCTCATTTTAAATAAATGTATTCATTGTGAGCATTTTGATAGTCATACAGATTATTTGTCCAAATAACATGTAAAATTAAGAAAGTTTTTGAGGTACTTTTTTAAAAAGTAAAATTCATATATCAAAACATGCCATCTGTTTTGTATCTAAATCCACAAATTGCAGTCTATTTTTAATGAAATATTATTTTAATATACGTATGGAAAAATTTTGAGACACAGTAAATAATTATTAAAGTATTAGCATTGAGAGAGGGGAACGAAAAGGATGACAAAAGCAATTAAAATATGTTATGTTCATGGACAACCTTTGATCTTCACACAAGGAATGCAAACATTACGTACTGCAAACATTTATTAATAAAAACTAAAAAATTACAGTTTATTAATAGAGTATAGATAAATATTTGATGACTATTTGAAGTCAAATGTCCTTGATGTACGTATCTCTAAATAATTTCAATGGCAGCTAAACAATCTAGTTATGCATAATTTGCAAAGAAACCCTGTTAATTTAAAGCTAACTTAACTGCAATTTTTGTGTATATCTTACCTATAAAACACAATATTTTATTATATATTAAATATAGTAATATATAGTAAATCACAGTTATGGTTAGGAATTTTCATGCAAAAAATATTTAAAATAGTTTACATGTTTAGTGCTACTGTGAAATAAAAATAATATTCAATAATTTACAGATGATGAAAGTGAAATAGAATTTTAAACTTTATACTCAAAATACAAATGCAAATCTTTTGAACTTATGTATTAAAACAATTTATAATAAGCCATGGTGACCTAAGTTCCATATTTAAATATTTGAGTGATTTAATTTGAGAAATATAGGCTGAAATTTATTAACATTATTATTATTTGTCTGTTTTGTTTTTGTTTTCCAAGATAGGATCTTGCTGTATAATGCAGTCTTTGAACTTGCTTATGTAGCCCAATCTGTCCTCAATTCATGGTAATCCTCCTGCCTCAGCCTCTCAAGTCCTGAGATTACAGGCATACATCACCACGCCTACTTGAAAATTATTTTTTTAATGAAGCAATATTTGTTCTAGAAGTATTTAGAAAATTAGAAATGTTACATCTCAATATTGCTGTTGTATAAGTAGCATTATAAAACATTTCTAAGCATTTTTTCCTATTGAAAACTGATTATAGCTTTTGCTGCAGCCACTTAGTTACATCTAATGAGTTTGTGGAAAATATTTAAATATCAATTCAAAGAATTTTAATGTGCCTTTTTATTCTAGAACAATTGTGGTAATTCAGTAAATAATAAGATGTGTGATCAGACTGTATATAATATTTATTAGAAGTAAATTATTTTTCCTCTTTTATGTAGCTTGAGAAAGTAGCCACATCTAAATCATGTGAGTAGCACGCCTTGTGCTTCAAGTCATTTTTATATTTTGGCAATAGTTAAAAGAGGGACAGACAGTAGCATATAAGAAAACCATTTTTTAAATTTATATATGTTCTTGTAAGGAACTTATGAGACAGACAGCATTTCTGCCCAAGGCAGTATTGAAGAAGCAGGTTTGTTGATGTCTTCTGTATAAGAAGATAAACCAATTTGTATAATTGATTGGAAATATATACAAAAAATGTAAATCATTTTCTAGGTTTGATTAACCTTATATATAGTATGAACAGTGGACAAAGAAAAATCCATTACTTTTAGAGTCATTTATTAATGAAGTATAGATAATTATCTTATAGAGTCTCCTGTTAAATATTAAATTATATCAACTCTTCTACTGACTCAATAATACAAAAAGAAGCCCAATTTTCTCTACTGCAGTGTTTCTTTCATTTATATTAAGGTTTTACTATTTTGAATATTTACTTCTAGTTTTTGATGAATAGTTCCTTTGATATTTTATTTTAATATAATTAGAATGTACAGATATAACATGAATGAGAGAAAAGAGATAATCAAAATTACTGACATTTTTTATAGCCAATAAGACATTTGTTTCTTGTATAATTCTGTGTAGTATGATTAATACAGAGGTTATTAACTGAAATACTAATCTGTGTGTGTCTGTGCATGTATTTCAAAATATATAGTAAAAGAAAAATGAGGAGTGATATCATCATCGATATCATTATGATAAATTAAAAATTAAATCAAAACATTGACCATGACCACAGAAATAAAAGTATTATGAAACAGATGACATTGTTGTCTTGCTTAAAAGTGTTAGCACACACACAGGAGTTCCATTTACAGTAGGACAACTTAGGGTATTTGCCTTTACATTAGTATTAGAGCAATATCTACAGTTTGTAGATACTGTACTTTGAAATTTTATCTTTGTCCAGGCAATGTTTTAGTTCCATGGCAGTGAGCTGTGACTCCTCTTAGCCACTGAACCATGAGGATAAAAAAGAATACAGCTATTGTGTTGTCAGTGTTTTTCAGATATGAATAGCCAGTTAATTACAGGAGTAATTTATTGTAAATAAACTTAGTGTTACATAATTTCAACTACTGTAAATTAATATATATGTCTTGAGGATGTTTATGGCAGACTACACAGAGCTGTCATGTTTCACATGATGTGTATTTTAAATGCATGCCCAACATATATTTTCAAATTATGATAAGCTTATTGGTATTTGACTCCATCATAAGACAAAAACATGTGGATGATTTTGCATGAGTGTATTTATGCATGTAAATATCCCTCTATATCTAGTTCTATCTACCTATCAATCTATTTGTCTTCATAACCACATCCTCAGCATTTCACACTGCTACTGAGCCATGGCAGTCAATCATCTGGAAATATCCAATAAACATGGATGAATGAATAAATGAATGAATGAATCAATGGATGTAAGAATTAATATAGGAGTTATAGAAATACTTATGGACAAATCTTTAGAAAGCATATTAGTTTCACTTTTGCATTTTAATCCTCGAATCCAGCTTATTTTGTTTTTTTCTAAACATGACCTTTTTTTAACTCTTGTACAGATAATTTTAACAGTTTGATGTCCCTAACCCCAATCCTTTTTTTTTTCTAGCAGTGTCACTCAAAATTTCACATTTAGCTACAATATTTAATATGTCACTCTATTGCTAAAACTCTCCAGTGATTTTCTTTCACCTCTAAAACTAATGCAGACTGTACAACATGGTAAATATTCTGATGTTTCCTTACTACTTCAAGTTTCCTTTAAATCCGTGGTGGGGTTAGCTTTATTGTACTGTTTCACCTGAAGTATATACCTTTTGTTACATCAGGATGTTGTACAAACTTTCTTCTCTCTTCTGTGCCTAAACTCTGCTTCTTGCATCACTTTAAAATTGGCCGCTTTCCCAGATTTTTTCAGATCAATTCTCAGGTACAATATTCCTATCATGTAACACACTGCAGTGTCCCTGTGTACAGTAACTAGCGAAGTCACTGGTACTGACACAAAACGTAAGTTTTTTTTTTTTCATGAGCTGCCCAATCTCAAGCTAGTATATCATGTAAGCAAAGGCGTCTTCATTTAGACTATTAAATTTCATTGTGAATCATTGTTAAATTTCATTTATTAAATATAATAATAGCAGTTAAAAAAAGAAAAAATGTGTGAGGTTAGTAAGCTATTGAATAAAGGAAAATAAAATTATCAAACATAGCAAAGATTTGACTATTTCCATTAAAATATTGTTTCTACTATCTCAAAGCTCTTTTCTTAGCTTTATTACAAATTCTGTGAAACGAAAAAATCCTGCATATCAAATAATATATGAAATCCTACCTTCACTATGCTTTATTTTTATGAAAGCAAAAGTATTATTTTAAAATTTTGACAAGTTTTCCAAAAAGTGTCTCCCTCAGGGAGGATACGTGTGCTGGGAGAGGAGTTTATGCTTGGGGTAGAAAGAGAAGCATTCTTTCCCTGCAGAACAGCCAACAGGTAAGAGATTGAAAGTGAAGAATTAGCAATGCTGGCTGGGAGGAGAGGTGCTTCTAGGGCAGTTTTAGAGATGAGTCGGTTAGTGATATCCCCATTTGTACACTGTCATAATGGTCTTCCATTTAAAATGAAATTAAATCATAATGAAGCAAATTTGATGTCTGCCAAGTTTGTTAAAGTAGAATTCTACGTTTACTCATGCTTCTCAACTGAGCTGATACAATGCAGAAATGCAAAAAGAGTAGAATCTGCTTGTATTTTCTTTCTCAATTCCAAAAAATCAAACTATTTTATTTATATATTAATTCATGCAATTAAGCTCTTACTAGATACTTGCATAATCTTTAGACTTGGTCACTGATAATTTCCTAAGAAGTAACTTTTAGCAAGTTTGAAACATGGTGCTAAACCATGCTTTTATCTAATAATATTGTTCTATCACGGCAGAAAGTAAATCCCTTTTGCAGGCCAACTATTTTATACATATATATTTACTTTTATATGTCTATGTATGCATATATAATAAACATGTATACAAAGAAGGAATGAGAGATGATAGAAATCAGTATCTCCATGATTCATTGCAGGGAAGGTATAAAGAAAAAATACTTTAAGAAACCTATTCTTCCTAATTTTGAGTCAGTAGTTTCATTGGATTTTCTTTAGAGTGATAGTAACTTTTAATATACACTAGCAAAATACAAAGCAAATATTGGTCAGTGATGTTTTTGTGAGATTCATATTTTGTGTTCAGCTACTGATTTGTCTTTTAAAGATTATAATTTGATTTTCTGAATTGCAAGAAATACATACTTTTGTTCAGATGATAAATCATTCTTGACAACACAAGAATAAAGTATTATATTACATTATCAAATGTGTTATCTAGAATTGTAGTAACTACTGTTCATTATTTTAGAAATGAAGTTCCAGTATTTTGAATATTTTTAGATATAAATTAACATTAGCATAAAGTAGACATTAATATGTGTCAGACTCTTAAAGAATCATATATCTGGATTCTTGATTACTAGACAACAGTATCTCTATATGCCTTCATTCTGAATACTTGAAACATATCTATCTTTTACTAGTGGAGCATTTATAGAATTTATAGAAATTTTAGTATTTATAAACTCGTACCAATGGTATATAATATCTTTTCAAAGTACTGTGATTATCAAAACAATTGTTTAAACATTGTTATCTAAAAATAGAAAAGTATAAAATAATTTTATTCTATTACACTCTTCTATGAGTACAGGTATGGGTGTATCTATCAAACTTTACTCCTGGAAATCATTCAAAAAGCATGCTAATAAGACACTGGGATATTGAGAGAAAATGCACAGAAGCAGAAATTCTCTTCACTTATCTCATGATGTGGTCCAATTCATTGAGGTAGACAGTCACATCTCTAAAGTAATTTAGATGGGTCATATTTGTCTAGTGGGTTCACAAAGAAACTACATGACATTGTCTTATTATTTTGATTTTGAACACCTATACCTGTGGTTTATATTTATGATTGACATGTTTTAATATTTGCCTGTGAAACACATTAGGCATATAAGGAAGGAATACTCATCACTTAAATGGAGCATTTGATTATGATTGGCATGCATTAATGTTTACTTGTAAAACACATTATTAGGCATATAGAGAACAAACACTCATTGCTTAAGTGGAGTTTATGATGAAAATAGAAAAGAACAAACTCATAAAGGCATACTTTATACAAATATTTAGCTTATAACTATTAATGCATTTGGCACAATTAATTTATTTGACTATTCCTACTAAAAACTTGCTCAAATTTAATTCAAATTTCCAAATTACTCAGAGTAAACAGTTGTTTTCTCCAAACACTTTTTGCCATGTTCTACAGCACTAGAGTTTCTTAGGCAACTGAGAAGTCTTGGTAGTGCCAGCAACTGGCGGATGTTAACTCACAATTCCAATTAAAACACTGTAAAAGTCTTTTAAAGTCTCACTCTGGCTATCTCCATTTGTGGTATGTTGTGCATTGGATAGATACTTCAGTGATATCCTTATAATCACAGCATCCATTATTTCATGGGAGACCTAGTAGCAAACTATGCTATTGTTAGGGGAATAGATTTCAGTGAGAAGCAAGAGACTAACATGGATTGTTGGGTGTTTGTCTAATTAAATGTTTCTATCAGGGCCTTGCTCATGCTAGGCAAGTTCTCTACCATTCAGATACATTCCTCTCAGTTGAATTTTAAGGTGTTTTCACTCTCCATCTTTGATCATATGCAAAGCTACAACTGAGAATATTTTCTCATGTTAATAATACTTTCAGCACATATTCATTGTGATCTCTTCATTATCTCCTCTCTCCAATTTGATATACCAATGAAAGGGATAATATTAATGTTGAATAGTCTTTTCCTCTTGTACTTTCAACCATATTGCCTCTTATCACCCATGATATCCCTTAAATTTTTTTAGCAGTGCTTAAATTCTATCTACCGTCTGAATAGAGGGACACTTATGGGCTTTTATGTGGGCCTCATTGGGGGATCTAAATTTTGCCCTAGAAATCTGGAATAAAATCTCCCTTAGAAAACACATATTAGAAAGTTGGGAGTTGTAATTAACTGGAAAATACTTTATTCCTTAACACATGATACTGGTTTTGAAGTTATCAGGTTGGATGTCGCGGGAGACCTCATCATTGAAGTACATGCAGGACATTCTGGGTGAGAGAAAGACAAAGCACAATCAATTGCTGGGCATAGTGAATTTACCAAATTCACTAAATTTACCAAGTTTAGTTTTCCATTCTGGATATTGCCCAAAAAAGGGAAAATTATATTGGTATATTGTGATAAATATATTCACAGGTGAAAAGTAATGAGAAAATATACAAGACAAGGCCAAGGAATTTTAACTTTTCCTCTTTAATTCACCACTTACCAGATTGTATAATTTTACTGAAGTCACCTCACCTTTTTGAAATTTGTTCAAAAATTGATTGCATGCATTAGGTGATAATAAATTGTCCTCTGGTTATTATCCACTAAATCTGGAAACCAGGGATATATTAGTGACTATAATTTTCTTCTTACTTTCTAGGAATAAAACATTTCTTCCTATAAGAATTATAACATGATGTTAGAAAAATACAAGGGTACAAATTACTAATAGAATGTCAATTTCTCACATGCCATTTATTAACATTTGCCATGATTTCTTTACTGTGTATACAGTTGTTGGAAAAATTTTCATTTTTATATCCACAGCCTATGTACCTGAAATATTCTTGAGTTCTGAGTCTGTGATACAATATACATTGGAATATGGTATTGCGATTTTCATAATGTATTCACATTCAAAAGCTGGTGAAATAGTGATATGCGCTATATTAAATTTGTTTTACTAGGCAATATATGATCACCTAACAAAGGAGTGAAACTCTTAAAGATGAGGAAATTTAAAATTTCACCAGAAAATTTAATATTGGCCAGAATTAAAAATTTGTACTCGAGCTGGGCGTGGTGGCGCACGCCTTTAATCCCAGCACTCAGGAGGCTGAGGTAGGAGAAGCGTTGTGAGTTCCAGGCTGCCTTGGGCTACAATGCGAGTGCAAGGCCGGCCTGAGCTACACAGTGCGACCCTGCCTCAAAAAATCAGGGCCAGGAGTTTGGCTCAGTGACTTAAGCGCCTGTCTGACAGGTGCAAGGTTGTGAGTTCAATCCCTGGTGCCAAAAAAAAAAAAAAAAAAAATTTGTACTCACAGCAAGCACATAGTAGAGTACTCAAAATGTAGTCTTTTATATATAATTTTATACATAATTTTTGATAGATAAAATTTATTTAACTTTTAAAATATGTATGTATGTACTCTCATGTATATCTATATTCATGACAATTATGTACATGTCTATTAGTGTTCCTACCTATGTTTCATGATTCAATTAACCTCTCTGGCATATTTTCAGGAGTAACACTATTATCTCGCTTTTGGTATTTTTACAAGGCAAGTTGACTCTCTTTTTGTCCAAATGCGATAGCAAGAATATTATTCTTAGGAAAAGGAAAAGTTGCTTGAGGTGGTGTACTTATCAATAAAAATTTTTCTCAAATAGTGATAATGGAGCTATTGTATAAAAGAACAGAAATTGTTATTAATGAAAATGTAAAATATAATGAAAATACTTAAAGTTAATGACCAAAAAATTCAGACCAATATAAGCCAGTTTAGTAGTCAGTTGGCGATTTTTAAAAAATTTCTATTATTGCTTTAAGCACAGAACTCTGACCCAATACAGGATGAGTGACCAAATGTGGTACAAATTTCAGCTGATTACAAAATCTCTTGAAATTTTGTTAAAGTGATACATTTATTAATCACTTGGCAAAATAAATCTAAAATGCTTGAAATTATTATTTCAAGTTCTATAGTTTTCTATAGAAAACTTTTCCAAAAAAATTAATTCTATTTTTATTCAAAGTTGTTTTTCAGAGTTTTGGACAAGATTTTGGATAAGGCAGATAGTAAAACATTTAAATTAAGATACTTTTTCTTTGACAAATGAGCTTTATTGAATCACATAGTCTCTATGAATAGATTGTTTCAAGTACTCTAGGTGGTGAAAAATGACAAAAATTACGAAATTTGCTGTGATATTTTGTTATAACTTGGACTACCAAATATATAAGTACTGACTTCATGAAATATGTTCTTTTTTACATTTTATTTTATTTGCATTATGCTGGAATATGTAATTTTATGAAACATAATGCATATAAAGATTGCTCCTAGGCTATTTTAATCATTATTCCCAGTTAAAGACTTTGTGTTTCTTTCTACTTTTAAAAGAAAGATGTATTTACATATTTTGCTTCAAACAGCTATTTGAAGTTTCCCCAAATATTCACTCTTAATTAGAACATTAAAGTAATTTGAAAGTTCAAGAGCTAGGAGGTAAACCATTGGTAAACTGTTGTATTGGAAAGTTAATAACTGGGTCATTTCAAATCCCATGTAATTAATTATTTTAGCTTACACTTTTTAATCATGCACAAGGTGGTGAAGATATAAAGTTAAATTCCACAGTTGCAAGTCTAAAGCATTCCAAATGTTAGAATATTTTCTGTTTTCTTTTATGAACAGAGCTATAAAATTGAAAAGAAACTTTTTCTTATACAAAGCCAGATGTATCTTATAATGGCTTGTAATCTTGTTGCATCGCTTCCAAGCCAATTGCACCTGTGACCAAGGGCATTAGACTTCATCTCTAGAAATATTTTGAGCTGCACATTTAATGAGGCACTTGATGCTCTAGAATTCTCTTAATTCTTTATTTTCGATGGTCTCTCCTCATCTGAAAATACAGAAATTTCTCAATATCCATTGAATTGTGAAGTAGATTTTTGTGGGACTATATATAATGATAAATTGTGGTCTGTGCAGAGAAGGCAGCAGAACGCTGTACCCTCGCAAGAGCCAGAAGAGTTACTCATATAGTCCATGACTGACTTAAATTTTTCAGTAACTCCATCATATTATGACTCTTCAATAAAAAATTCTAATATGAACCCACTTTCTATAAAATCTTACAAAACAATACCACTCCTGTTTTATAAAGGTATTATTCTTTCTAAAAGTAAATGCAGGAATTAATTCTATGCATATTAAACTCCAAATCATTTAACTTTGTTATATTGCATATATATTTATAATTTTAATTTTGTTTTATTTTTCATTGACTATAGTCAATCCTATGTAAGAATTTTGGTTATTGAACGTTTTGATTAACCTATTTTGGCTTCATTTATATTCTCAAATATTTCTTTTCAGGTGAGTATTATTTAACATTCTGACATCATAGTGAATTAAATGAGACATGCAAGTTTAAATATGCCATTGTTTCTCTTATATCAGAAACCAATATATAAGTACAAAGCAAAATAAAAGGTACTATGAAGCAAGGAGGTGAGATCTTTTGCAAAACGAAGAGAACCAAGAGATGGAGGCAGGGGAGAAAGTGGGGAGAGGAAGTGAATGAGAAAATGAAAGGCATTTTGTGTATGCGTCAACTCCCCAAGAGGAACATAACCATCATGGACTACAAATGTACAGGAATAAAAAATAAAAATTGAAGGAAAAAACAGGTATGAAGAATCAAGAATCCTTGTATCTACTGCCCACTCTCTCCATTTCTGAAATGCTTGCTGAACCCATTTGAACATGACACAGTCGGAATGCTCCTATCTACTGCCCTCATTTTAAAAATATATATAAAATATTTTACAGATTATTAAAGTCAGTGTTTTAGACCTGTCCATCAAACACAAGTATGTTGGCCATTAACTTTTGTAGTTCTCTTGTGTTCAAATGCTTTCCAACCATGAGTATGCACAGCCAAGGAATGGAAACCTAAAATAACAGTATAGGTTTAGTTTGGGAATGAAGAGGCCAGATAAATAGTGAGTTTACACTGAATTGTATTTATCACTGCTCAGCTTTGTAGTTCAGAATTGAGGTTTTATTTATTTCGTACTTTTATCCTTATTGCTCGGCTTCTCCATCTGCTTTCCTGTTGACTAAGCAAGCCTGAAATACAAAACTGAAGTCTCGAGTTTGGGTGACTAGAATGCTTTCTCTCTTAGGGCTTCTGCAGATGTACATTTTTCCCCCAGGTAAAATGCTGTTCTACTATTCCAAAAAATTCCCTAGTGAGGGCTTCGTGATTTGCTTGTTATTCCATTTCTTTTGCAATACAGAATCTATTTTTTTAAAAAAGTAGTTGTTGTGCTAAAGTGATTTTTGTTGCTATTTTAAGTCATATTTATCCTACATGACTAGTTAAGTTCTGCTTGTCCATGTAACTGATCAGTCATGGGTTACCACATTAAACAGAGCAGAGCAATGTTTCAGTTTGCAAGAACTTGTATGGCTACATATTTTCTTGTAATTATTTCTTGTCACTGAATATTCAAAATTTGTCAAAATATGCCTAATTGATTTTAACAGGTTAAAAATAAAATATTAACCAAAACTAGGATTTATCTTTTTATGAATGAGGTCCATTAGAAAGCTGATTTATAAATTTTATCTCTATGTATTAAATTTGATTTTTCTGTAGCTATTTTCTATAAGAGTTTCCAGGATATATTTGAAGAATCAAAACAAAATAAAGAATGGAAATGGAATGATATTTTTATTGTGTAATTACAAATTTTTTGCTAAATGCCAAATTGCCATAGACTCATATATATTCTTAAATGGATCTCTTGAATGCATAAATTTTATGAGTAAGAATTATGAAAGACAAGGAGATACAGAAAAACCCCATCAAGTGTATTTTCAGAATCTGCATTTTTCAAAGTGCTTGTAATTTAAAATTACTTTCAATGATGTCATATGTAAATGAGATTTAGTGTAAAGTGTTCTTTTAAATCAAATAGGATTATTATAATCTCTTTTTTTAGGATTATTATAATCTTTTGTCAAGTACAATTCATTCTAACTGCTGAACAGCCAGAAATATCTCAAATACACAAACAAGTCATACCTATTATCAAACCAGTTAAATACTGTTTTATATTGCTAATCTTCCAGTGCTATTGTTATGGATTGGGTCCCCCCAAAGCCTCTTGTGGTCATAGGTGGGACTTTTTCAGAGGTGACTGGGTCTGGAGTATGTGATGCTGGGATTAAGGGTTTGATTACCGAGTCAGTCCACTGATTGGTTTGGCACCGTCCTAATCCCTGCAGCCTGAATACAATGTAAAAGTGGCAGAAAGATGCAGTTTAGGACCCTTGTTGCTTTGCTACCTTCTGCCTGCCATGAATGTTTTTCCTCTGTGAGGCCCGTCTGTCATGCCACCCTGCCTTGGAGCCAACTGATTACGAACTAATGCCTCCACAAACTGTGAGCCAAATAACCTTTTCTCCTTTAACTGTGGGTGTAGGGTATTTTGTTTCGACAATGAGAAAAGTAACTAAGACAGCTATGTATAGAATGCCTTTTCATGTTGGTTAGTGTCTAATCATTTGGTATAGCACATGGCTTCATTAAGATATGGCATTTTATATATATATTTATATATATATAAAATATGAGAAAAATTTTACTTAAATTTCTTAAAATGAAATATGTTACTGTTTTAACCTGAATTTCCTTAATTCATTATTATTCTAATATCATACATCAATGTTTCATGTGCATTACCTTATTAAAATCATTAATCATAGTGGGAAATATTGTAGGAAATATATATGTCAAATCAATTTTTATTCAGTATACTTTTTTTAAAACAATTTCTTATCTTTTCATAGTTGCATAACTATATCTTGGAAACATTGTATTTCTAAAATTTGGTGGTGTTGCTGAATTTTTTTTTTTTTTTTGCAGCACCAGGGATTGAACACACAACCTCGTGCCTGTCAGATAGGTGCTTAAGTCACTGAGCCAAACTCCCAGCCCTTGAATTTTCTAATATCTAATGTTTACTTTAAACAACTTCAGTTTTGTAATACTTACGTGAAGTTTGAAAGAATACAATTATGAATTTCTTATGTACAGATACTAAAGTTTGCACTTCCCAACCTTGTTGAAAGTCATAACTGAAGCCTCTACAGGTTGTACATTTTAAGATGAGATCGCAGTGCCCCTGTATCCTTTTCTGGAAGTAAGGCCTCCCCTAGTAGTTGAGGACCAAATGAGGAATGTTCTGATTTGTATTGTCATAACTCTTATGCAGAAGTCAGAGTGGCATTTGGAATTCTGATGTTTTATAATGTCATATGTAACCTGCTCTGCTTCCTTGTGGTAGACAAAGAGCTTAGCTAGATTATGAGCTATTCCTTTTATCACTGTGATGCTATGTACTTTATCTAAGGGGCCTTTTTTTAACATGTTTTTGGAGAAAATAAATTTCTGTTCTTAATTCACATAGATGGTTCTTTAAGCAGTAAATATTCAGATTATGGGCAACTAGAAAATTTCATGATAAAAATGAACATTGATGGGGACACAAAAATAATTGAAGCATTCTCATCATTATAGCATTGGAAAATGCATTCCAGTTACAGGTACAGAAACCACAGGAAAAGATTCTGATAGTCAAGTACACAATCACAACTAAAATCAAGGGGCATTTTCTTTTTATTCTCTAGCTGCTCTTTGCATCTCTCTTTAATGCATAATCAGAAAACAATGGGGAACAAATGTTCCTTTTGATCTTAACTAAGCCCTCTCTGTACAAAAACAGGCAAGAGCTGTTAGATTTGGGGAAAAGTTCAATGGTGACAGAATATGCTGATTTCTCACACTGACTTTTAAAAAGGAAAGCACCAAGCTTCAAAAACTTGAATTGTTTCAGGAATTAATGTAGCAGCAATTCTTGACCTGGCATTTTGGCTGCTGTGAAATAAATTTCTTTACTTCATACGTGAAGCAACTTCAGGTTGCTGCATAATTTTTACAGTCTTTCCTCTCATGCCAGTGCATTTTGCTTGTTAATAAAAAGAAGAATGGAAAAAACACCAATATAGATTTGGAAAAAGTCATCAAGACTTTGTTCATAGGCATTGTGAGTCAAAGATAAGGGAACCTAAGACAAATTTTTGAATAGAGACCCACATTCTCTGCAGAGTCTATTGCTGGGCAACAGTGACAGTCATAAATTCCCTAGGTAACAGAATTTTAAGTAAGAAGGACTACCTTAGAAATGGCCAGGGTACATAAAAAGCAATCACAATGAATAAGCCTTTGTGAGTTCACGGAAGAACATATTGCTAGTGAATAGTTCTTAATTATCTGCTGACAAGCAAAGGTCTGTGTTGCAGTGCAGATGAACAGGAACCAAATCAGAGATTTTCCATCAGTTGAAGGTTTCCTGGCAGTTTGTAAGAAAAGATTTAAGGAGACTTCAAAGAGTAACTGTATAAAAGCAAACAGAAAAACATTTAACTGTACCCATAAATGAAAAATCATTCATTTCTGTTAACAATGATCATTAAGCTTCATTATAAAACGTAGTTCAATCTGCTCCACTTC
>RJWM01007645.1:0-76929 GCA_004363535.1 Dasyprocta punctata | reverse complement strand
GACAGTGAGGCCACAGCATCGGCAGAGAAAAGCAGCTCCTCTCCAGAGGCTGGGGGACCTGGCCACTCACATGCCCAGCCACGTGGGCCCAGGGAACTCGCCAGAGCTCAGGGAACTCTCTGGGAGACCCAGGGATGCTCATGCTCGCTCCATCTGTCCATGATCAATATCTTCCAGAAGCACAGAGCCTCGCCAAGCCAAGTTCCCCTGCCAGGCGCTGCTGCCTTTACTGCTGGCAGAGGGGAGAGTGTGCGCGTGCCTGTGGGGCTGCAGCCTGAAACTAACAACACCCCCGTACTCTGACCTTAGGCAGAGAGTGTGGGGAGGAACACCCCTTCCCTAGGGTCCATGTGACATCTCATACCTTTTCCAACTTGAGATGGCAGGAAATACACGGGAGCCTTCTTCCCCAAGTTGGGGCCTCTGCACTTGAGAACCAAGGAAAGGACCCTAACCCATCAATCCAGAGCAGAACCAGACACTCCCAAAGAAGAACAGCACAGTAGCCCAGATACAAACTTCTTGGCTGCCACTGTTAGCACCGAATGCATATGAAGGAACTGCTCCTCTGGGTGCTTTTATGCACAAGCAGGATCAGAGATGGGAAACAAATGGGGCCTAGGCTATCCAGCGGGAAGAGAAAGGAGCAGCCCCAGGATGAGCAGTGTCCCCAGGAACATGGCTTGTGGCCTCCATTCTGCACTCTCTGCCCTGCCCAATCCCAGCCCTGCAGCTGACCCAGGGGCACAGGAGAGTGCAGGACAGAGAAGACCCTCATTCCTCTGCAGATGGCACGGGGCAGGCCAGGGACAGGACAAAAGACGATGTGAGGAGCCCATGTACCTGCTTGCCAAAGGAGTCCTTTCTCCAGATGCCTTTCATTATTTTAATAAGCAGACAATTTTTCCAAGCCACACGTAAGGGGAACTGAGAAAACTCACAAAGACTGGCAGCAAGGATGCAGGCCTTCTGCCTGCCTGGCCTGAGCAGGCTCTGCCACATGGGGTCTTGAGGTCCATCCCAACAAGTCCTGCAGGGGGAGTGGGCCGTCTCTGACACTGCCCTGCTGCCCAGGTAGTAGGTAGGCATGCTCTCCCTGAATGCTCCCGGTGACAGGGGTCTTATGACTCTAGCGGAGTGGCTTTCGCTGTTAGTGGCAGCCACGGTGCCCCTACCCTGGAGGTGATGCTATCTCTTGGGATGCATGCATGACTCTTGTCCCTGGCTTCAGATGACAGGCCAGCACTCACCACTCGCCTGTCTCCCCAGGGGTTGGAGATCATTGATCGATAGGATGGGTAAATTGTGCCACTCAGAAGTGTAAACATCACCCTGACACCCAGGAAGCCACCTGTGTCCTTAAGGGCATTTTCTACCCTGGGCTCGCTTGGCCCTCCTTGTCTGTGGGAGCAGCCACCCAGTACACCAGCGTTTACCACAGTCCTGTTTTTCAGGTTGCCCATGTTGCCGGGAGAGAATCCTCCCTGCAGGAACCAGTGTCACACACAAGCCTTTGCAGTCTGCCCTCATGATGCCCTCACCCCTGCACTCACGGTCCTGTTAGGAGAGAGGCTCAGACCGTCCCTGCCACCAACACACGCTTGTCTACTACAACTCGCACAGGTCCCTCAGCCTCTGGACCCCAGGGACCAGATTCCCAGTGCTGACCCAGGTGCTTGAGAAAGTTGGGGCAGTAAAGGCAGAATCTGGGCTGAGTCTGCTTGCAGAATCCCAGGACTCAAATAACACTGTTTCTAAGGAGACTGGGCACAGCTAAGCTAGGGTTCAAAATGAAAATGAAGACAAAGATGGAAGATGACATCTGAAAGCCCATTTCCCCTTGAGCTTCCAGAGATCTTTTTGTCAGAGCAGTTCAACCCCTCATGGTGTCTGAGATTTCTGGATCCCTCTGGAATCCCCAGGTGTGGCTCCCTGAGACTGACCTCACGGCCCTCTGGGTGACCCTGCTGGGTTCAGAGGAGCCAGGTGAGCTGCCCAGCCCTGGAAGGGCTGGACCTCTCTGCCACAACCACAGGTGCAAGGACATCAGGGTCCATGCGTCAAAGGTGCCGAGATTTTCTCCCACCACTCTGAAATTCCTTGTCCTGCACAGGGTCTTTTACAAGGGACCTGATGTGGCCCTGGAGGCACAGGCTGGCCACATTCCTACGGAGTGTGGATGAGGTTTCGTGTCACATGAATTCATTCCCAGTGACAGAGATGGGCACAGGCAGAGGAGTAGACAGCAGACAGTCAGCTTCTCAGAGCTTGGCTGTGGCTCTGATCATTTGCCTGTCACCCTAAAGGGCAGACAAGTGACTTTTGGGGTGGGGATTATTTGGTGTCCATATACACACAATAAAACAGGAAGAAAAGTTACATGGAGACCCCCTAATCAAACAGTTTCCAAGCAGGAAGAAGGCGACCTCAAAATGAACCCCAAAGTATCAGCCTCCTGGACTGGTCCTGCAGCTACCAGCTCAGCTCCCCTTGGCTCCTTGGTCACTTGTATACCTACCCTTCACCTCCAGGGCTCCAGACCTCCTGGTCCCTGGGAACTAAGTGGCCACTGCCTGCGCCCCTGACCTATCTCAGTGCAGATCTTCCCTCTCAAGCCTGCGCACTCCGGAAGCCCTTCATTTTCCACGTCTTTTGACAACTGCCTGACAACAGGCTGAAAATAATTTCAGTTCTCGTATAAAAAAAGGCTCTTAGCACATCAGATATTCCAAGTGCTCTGAAGTCTCCTGGCAGGGAGGACACGCCAGGTGTTATAAACGTGCCTGTGAGACTTGGATGTGCCCACCAGTCTTAGAAGAAAAATTGTCCAATACTATTGAGAACAATGGGAGGCTGAGGCAGGAGGATCACAAGTTCAAGCCCAGCCCATGTAATATAACGACTTTGTGAGACCCTGTCTCAAAATAAAAGAAATTTATAAAAGGGAAACAATACAGTTCTGTGTGAAGATCCTGGATTCAATCTCTGGTACCACACACACACACACACACACACACACAGAGGACAACAAGCCCACCTTCCCTTGCTGTGACTTCAGGGAGCTTGTGGGAGCCAAGCCATTTGCACTCAGGCACTAACCATGCTTTGTGTCCTCTACAGCTATGGGCTGGTGCTGGTGAGGACATCCCAACCCTCAGTTTCCCCATCTGTAAAACTGGAATAGCACAGCCAATTCCCAGCATGTTTGTACCACAGGAGGAGGGATAGTGCACACAGCACTCAGGAATGGGATTGCCTGGGGTGCATTGGGACAGTGGTGTAAGGGGATTCCCAGCTCTGCAACCTTGGAAAAGTCAGATGATTCCTCTGTGCCTCTATTCCCTCATCTGTAAAAGGCAGATGTCGGTAGGGCTTCCTGATGAGAGGTTGATAAGGATAGAGAGGGTTAATGTGTGTAGCAGGGTCTGGAAGGTAGGGTGTTTAATTTTTAAAAGTCTGCAAGCGGATAGAGAGTGAGGCAAATCTCCCTCACCCTCTCAGACTGGCCGAATGCACTTATCTCTTGGGGCGCCACTCCCTGTGGGAGGTCTCCCTGGCCTGGAGTCGGGGAGACCCCTTCTCAAAGTCCCTGTGCCAGGAGATGCCTAGCTGCTCACAAGTTCCATGCCCCGCTGCTCTTCTCTAGCCTGCAAACTGAGGGGCAGGGCTCCCTAACACCCTGGGAAAGAATGAAAGAGTGAATGAGCCAATGAAGACAGGGTGTGTATTCAGCTTCCGCTTTCCCAGAGTGCCTTGCTGCTTCTCCAGGCACACAAGGCTAACCTGTGTCCAGCTGCACATAAATCATTGGAAATAAGAAGCCACCCTACTTTTATGTGCCAGACTAGCTGAAGGTCACACACATAGCAAACAGGGCTGGTGCTGCAGAGCCTGGGAAATGGGAAGGCCACTGGTCGCAGGCCTCCTGGACCGACCTTACCCTTGTCCTCATCCCCTGGCAGAAGCCCTGGTGTCCTCTGTATCCTTGCCGTGTCTGAAAGCTCCTGAACCCCAGGCCTGCATCCTGACTAGGAAACTGGGGCACACCTTCATCTTCCCCTGTGGCCATGGCCACCATGTTACACCTGCACTCTGATGAAACAGGTACCAGGGAGGGAGTGGACAGCAGAGAACTGGCTCTGAAGCAGTGTCCACTTGTGACACTGTCTGCAGCTGTCTGCCACATTTGTGACACTCAGGTGTGGCTGGACACCTCCTAGGCACCCAGGCTGGCTCTGGCTCTCCTGGGTGCATTGGGACATGTGACATTCTTTGGGGCCTTCCCTTTCCATGGCTCAACCAGGCCCCCAGGCAGGGACTCTGGCTCCCCAGAAAGACTGGCAAAGCAGGAGAAGGAAGGCCCTCTGCCTGTTTCCGGCTCACAAAAGCCCATGGGGGCTGAGACAAAGACACCAAGCTCCAGAGGTCTCAGTGGTCCACCAACCCTGGCCTCCAATCTCACAAGTAAAAAGTGGATGCTGAGAAAGGAAGAAGCCTCAGCAGCAGGGAGAGCCAGAGCACAAGGTGGCTGCAGTGGGTAGGGGTAGGGCAGTTAGGGGCTATCGCCCAATTCTTCCAGCCCAGCCCCCACCAAGTCCAAACTAGCAGATCTTGCTTCCCTTGCTCGTAGCTCTACATAACTGCGATTTAAATATTAGTAGGCAACATTTCTCCATCTCACAATAATTGTGAAATGAATCATACTTATAAATAACACCAGATATAAAAAGGCGTCTCGGCAATAATGCGGGGTTATCTTTGCACAAAGAGGTAGGTGTCTGCGGCATTTGTAATGTTCCCGTCGGCTGGAGCCACAGAGGGAGGCTCTGCTCCTGCAGGATCCCTGGGGGCCAGGGAAAGCGGGGTGAGCGGCACTGAAGCACGGGTTTCAGAATCTCCTGGGGTCTCCGTGTTGGACAGGGTGCTGATGGGGGCTGGTGTTGCAAATCAACTTGGGAAGGTCCCACCCACTGGTTTCCTGACACTGAATTGGGTTTATGTCTGAGACCATCGCCAGTGCAGGCGCTTTGGGAGCTGCAGTTGAGGTGGCCACAAAAGATAGGGGAGGGATCCCCGAGATATACTCTGGGAGGATTCCAGACGCCAAGTGCTGCCCCAACAGGAAAGAGAGGGAGCGAGCGAGTGGCTACAATGGCTTCAGGGGCGTGGCTTTTCTAAGAGGTGGGTGACCAAGGGTACTGAGACCTCCCACAGGGGAAACTGAGGCTCATGAACTGACCCAAGACACTCAAACCCTCAATGACGTTGGCTGCTCATCCATGAAGCGGACCCAGGGATGCCTAGATATGGTGCCAAGTGAGCCAGAGATTCTCGGTGGACCCAGCACCTTATGGGGATAGTTCCCTGGGGAGCAGAAAGGGGAGGGTCAGGCATGTGGCAGCTGGGTGGCACCTCTGCTGTCTTTCATGGGGCTGCCCCAGCTCTGTCTTTAGACAGTTTCTCACAACCAAGCACAGCAAAGGTGCTAGGCATTAAATGCTTCCTGGGTGCCGTGCTCACGCATCATGTACTTTGTCAAAGGCCACACCACTGGTGTGACTATGCCCAGGATTGATACCGTCTGTCAGTAATGATCCCAACAGCTTTTTAGGGGGACACATAATGAGCTGGCTGCCAGGTGGAGATAGAGGGAGGTTGAGTTCCCTGATGGACAGCGGCACATGGCTAGGAGCAGCAGAGGGGTAACCCAGGCCATTTCTCAGAGCCCAGCTGACCAGCCGTGGAGCAGGGAGGGAGGACCAGCCATCTCCAAACCAATTTGAGAGCCTCTGGGTGGGGTCCTCAACTTATTAAGAAATGGGGATGGACTCTAGCCCCTCCTGAAAGTGCTGAGAACATCTGGGCTTTAAAATGACCTTGACAGTTCATGGGTGGGTGCACTATCCTTGGGATCAAAGCTTACTCAGGGGCCTGGCTGTGAGGCTTCTGCATACCAGGGCTGGGCGGGCTTGCGGGTGTACCTGTTCAACCTATAGCTCCTTCCCTTGGACACACAGCCATGCATTCTGGCTCTGCCCTGGGGACAGCCACCCACACTCACTCTGCCCTGCCCTGTCTGCTCATGGAGTCCACGCTTAGCCCCCAAGGCCTTGAAGATGTCATGGGCACAGAAGGTGTCTGCTGCTACCATCCTAGACTACACTTTCAGGACTCAGCCTCCTGCAGTAGGCCCATTTTTCTCCCTAGATACACCCAGGCCCATTTCTGTGCCCTCAGGGGCAGCTCTTGATCAAGGAGATAGGTGACTTCTTGATGGGTTGGAGTGTGAGTTGGGTTTTCCATTGTCTGCCTGGGGCAGAAGACCCCCACCTGTTCTCCCTAAACCTGCACTGAGCTTCTGCTGGAGCCCCTCACCCCAAATGGCAGGATGCCTAAAGGTCCCTGCAGACCTCAGTTGATGAAGATGGCCATGCCCAGGGAGCATGGATTAACAATGCAGAGCTCTCCGCCCAGAGCCTCTTCTCTCAGATGTCAGCCCTGATGTGTGCTGCTCTGTAGCTTGCTATGAAATGTAACAGAAGGTGGGTATCTTGATTCAGTCTCTGACCCAGGAAGGATTCTAGAACTCAGTTTCCTCGTCTGAAGAGTGGGGAGGAAGATGGTAGCCTGGGAAATTTTTAAAGACTGAATCAAAACAAAACAAAGCAAAACCAAACCAAACCAAAGGAATGAGTCTGTTCCTAGAACTCCCTCCATGAATGAACACCCTCCTCACAACTGTGGACCTCTTGAAGACAAGGGGTAGAGCAGCGTGGGGGTTGGGGTGACCCACACACTAAGCCATGCTAAGGATATAACTTACAAGACGCAGCACAAGAGGGAGCTAACATGCATGTTCCAGTTATTTTAAGCCCTTGTCTGACCATGTCAATATCTACATCATCTGTGTTTGTAGTTCCATTAAACTGTGGTTCTTTAGCAACATATCACATTTTCTCTCTTTGCTTATCTAATAATTTCCAATTCTATATTGGACCTTGTGTCTGAGACTTTTGCAAAGCCTCTGGGTTCTGTTATTTTCCCCTGAACTATGTTTTTCTAGCAGGGAGTAAAGTTATTGGCAGAACAACGTGTCCAGTGAAGGCTTTGCTGAAAGAATATCTGTTAGTTTGGTCCTGCAATGGTTTTCTGACTGTCAGGGCCCTTCTGGGGCTCCTATAGAAAGCCCAAGGTATTCACTAAACTCCAGAAACATGTCAGGACTCAACTCTATATAGTGAATCTTTCCTTGGTTCTTTGAGACTGAAACTGCTGTTTTACACCAGGCTGGGGCTCTCACCCTGTGCATGCTAGCTCAGGAGTCTGCAAAGGATTTGAGGGGGATTTATGTGCAGACTTTAGGGTGCTCCTTTTTCTAGATCCCCCAGTCCCCTTTGAGCCACTAAGATAGCCCTGATCCCAAGCTCTAATCTCTGAATCCTCAACCCAGTAAGATTCTACTTTCTGCCAGGGGAACCCCCAATACATATGGGTCTCATCTGCCTTCCCTGTCATGGGTCCTAGTACCTAGCTCTTAGAGGCATGCCAAAGCATACATGCACTTGTTGGTATTTATATACTTTCTCCAGAGAATTTGTCACTGTTATCAACCAGAAGTTATCTGACATGAGCTACTCTAACTTTGACAGATAGTGGAAGTTATGGGCTCATAAGAAATATCAATATATTTAATACATTTGCATATATTGAGCCAAGAAGTGGAGGCAGCAACTCAAAAGGCTTTTTCATCCTAAGTAAAAATGAGAGAGAGAAGAGTTCTATAAAAAGGGGCCCCAGACCCAGGAATGATGGGATTCAAAGTGTTCTGGTTCCTCACTTGACAACTCAACTTCAAGTGGGCTCTGAGAAAGGTCTGGGGCTGGACCATGGTCTTGACTACTCCCTACCCTAAGTACATGTTATCTGGAGCCAGTATCCTACTCTATCTATCTACAGGCAGCAGGTGCTCCTCTTGCAGAGACGCAAGTGTGTTCCAGCGAAGAGGAGGCTGGATGTACCTTGACCATAGACCGAGTAAGAAGAAAAGTCTGAAACAGGACAGGGCAGCCTCCTTGGACCCTGGATCCTAGTACTGTGGCTTTCTACAACCCATTAGAAAGGAGTGCAGCCAGGCAGGAAGTGTATTTCAACACAAGAACCCAACTTGCAAATTTTGAGGACCCCAGGAGGCTGGCGGTGAGGACAGGTTGAAGGAGAAGTCCTTGACATTCAGATCAGTCTGTTAGTGAATGGGAAACCCGGAACACAGAGTGCTCAGAACATGGCCCAGCTCATCACCTCCTCACCAAATCCAAAGGCAGATTTGTATTTTGGGAACTAATTAAGGCTCTGTGACTGATTTAACCTTCAAGTCAATCCCTTCCAGGGCCGAGCTGGCGGCATAGCTTATATCAGCATTAGGAAAACCCCAAAGCCAAGGAAGAAAAGGACCTCAAAGGGAAGGGGTACAGCAGATGTCAAAAGGGCTGGCCACAGTCACACAGCCTTGAAACTGAAGGCAGGGAGGTCAGGGAACCATCGACTGCCGCTGCCCACAGGGTGACCTGTGAGTCACCTGGCATGATCAGAGTGGGGACTGCAGTAGTGTGGTCATTACCAAGGCACCAACCCCAGTCTCCTGGTCATGGCTCTCTGGGGCTGTGCTGCCTTCATGTTGACAACTATCGTAAGATCAACCCTTGGGTGTGTCCTGGCAATGGGACAGGAAGGCTGTTGGGGGCCTCCTGGAAATTCTGGACTCCCACGCATTGCACAGCATGAAACTAGAGGTGATAAATGGCAAAGTGATAGACACCTGTGTGCACCTGTAGCTCTGCTGGCTTGGCTGGGAGTTCTGTCTAGCCAGGGCCTCAGTTTTCCCACATAGCAAGCGGGGGTGGGGGGGGAGGGGGCGTGGCCTCTGAGAGTTCTTCAGGTTGCAGCATCTGAGGATCCCACTGGCTCTGCAGAGCATTGTGATCTGAGAGGAGCCCTCGTGCGGGCAGTGGGTCCCACGTGCCAAGCAGCAGGATTCTAGGGACTTGGTTTCTGGTTCTGGAAGGGGTGATCTTAGTTATCTCCTGCCAAGCTGACCCACAAGTTAAAGCACGCACAAGGGTGATCCCCCAGGGCTGGTGGCCAAGAGCCCTAAGATCTTCACTGTTCCTAGGCTAGGGCTGTTCCTGCATGGGAGTCAGGAAAGTTGGGGCCACACCAGATGGTTCCAGGGACATGGCCTTCCTTCCCAGTGCTGAGGAGTGGGGCAAGGAGCCAAGTGGCGTGTCTTGTGCTAACCTACCCTAAACTGTCCTTTCTAGCCAGAGAGCTGACCATACTGCCCTCCTGAGAGGGCCTCAGGGGATCACAGTCCTCATTGCTGGGATACCTCATCTCCTGGGATTTAGCTGCCTCTCTGTGTGTCTCCTTCCCTCAGTCCTGGGCTCCTGCAGGCCATGGCAGGACTTAGCTTGTTTCATCCTCTCACGGGTCCCACCGTCTGCCCAAGTGTCACCACTGCTCAGTTCTGCTTGGCCGCATCACCAGGGGGACAAGCACAACATTGGCCCATAAACGCATGGCCCTTGATAACATGAAGCATTCATTAGTATATACAGAAAATCTCATTATGTTGTAAGAGTGTTTTAAAATTTGTTTCTTTTTTATTTATTTATTTATTTTTTTCGGCACCGGGGATTGAACTCACAGCCTTGTGCCTGCCAGACAGGCGCTTGAGCCACTGAGCCAAACTCCCGGCCCTGGTTTTTTGAGGCAGGGTCGCACTATGTAGCTCAGGCCGGCCTTGCGCTCGCGTTGTAGCCCAAGCCGGCCTCGAACTCACAACGCTCCGCCTACCTCAGCCTCCCTAGTGCTGGGATTAAAGGCGTGCGCCACCACGCCCGGCTACTTAAAATTTGTTTCTTTTCAGTAAAATTAGAGGATGGTTTTGCCTCCACTTGATTTGGGGTCAAAATGCAAACTGGAAAGAGAGAGACATCCAGGAAGTGAACTACATTCCCAGCCCTGGGGCAGTTCTGGTGGTCACAAGACTTTTCCAAGGCAGGGCAGTGACCTCAAGAAGGTCACATTCTGGACCTTAGACTATGGCCATGGCAGGCACCACAGGGCATTTGTAGCCTGCCCATTCTGGTTTGTTCTGTGTCAAGGGCTGGCTGTGTACCTTGCGCAGTTTGCACAGCCTGTCTGGACCCTGTCTCTCCACAGGTAAATGGTGCCCTAGTGCCACCTTTGCACCAGTGCCCCTCAGCTTCAAGATGAGCAGAGAACTAGGCACGGGGCACAGTCTGTAGCCCAGCCCTGGAGAACTCCTGGCCCTTGGCTGGGTGTGGGTTGAAAAGCACACAGGCCTTTGTTTTATGGAACCCAGTTCCTTTACACAGCTGATCTGGTGCTCAGGGAGAAGCCAAGCCCTGCTCCAAAAGGGAAGGAAACCCCGCTACAGGTCCATGGGAGAGTAGGAGGAGGGCTCCCCTACCTGAAGGCCCTAGAGGCAGCTGAAGGTGAGGTCTCTATGAAATTCTGGCCCAATGTGGAGGAGGATCCTGCCAGTTGCTCTGGAAGGAAGGCTGTATCATTGGGAGACACCGTGCAAACACACACCCAGGGGGCATCCCCTTAAGGGGCACCCTCAGAACAAACTTGTTCTGACCCTGTCTGTACATCTGTCTACACAGGACAGGTCATGGGGGAGAATCAGGTTGCTCTAAAGTCAGGGCAGGACCAGATTCCCATATGGGGTCTGATAGCTTTGCACAGGGGCTAGGGAGAAGGCCCTGGTAGTGAAGGACATAGTCAACCACCCAGGATTAGGAGGTCAACTGTCTCTTTCTGATGGGTGGCTGAAGTGGGGAGGCAGCTGGCAGAGTTTCTCTTCCTCCCAGTCTCCCTTCAGTGTTCCACTTTACATCCAGAGAACAAACAGTTGCATGACTTTGCTGTATAGTCAATGGGCTGGGTGACCCCTCTCTGATGTCACTTTCAAGTCCTCATGAGGGTCTGCTCCATCTGCCTGTCCCCATTCCCTGAGCCCCAGGCTCCCCACAGTCGCCCTGCTCTTTGGCAAGAGTTAACTGTGCCCCCCTGAATATACAGCGGGGCAGGAGGTTGAGGGGCTGCATGCATGGAGCAAAGGCAGCCGCCGGGTCCCTTGAGGGAGGCTAGCAAGTCTCTGTGGCTTTGGAGGGTCTGCAGATGTTATGGACTGAATTTAGTCACCCTGCAAGTTCATATTTTTCAAGTGACTTCTAATGTCACTTACAGAAAGGGCTTTTATAGAAGTAATTAAATTAAAATGAGGTCCTTGGGGTGGGATGAAATTAAATCTGACTGGTGTCTTTAGAAGAGGAGGAGGCCCGGGGCCAGGACACAGACATACAACAGGGTCAACCCTGTGAAGACATTGCCATCTGCAAGTCAAGGAGAGAGGCCTCAGCAGCAATCAGTCCTGGGAGAACGTGTCCTTGGACTTGCGGCCCACAGGATGGGAGGGTGACTATCTGCTGCTGAAGCCACCTGGCTGTGTTGCTTTGTTAGGTGGCCCAGCACACTGACAGAGCACAGTAACTTCCTCCAGCGTCTCTGATTTTCTTCTGAGCGAGGACTCCATGTGGCATCAGGGTGTGGTGTTCACATGGGGTGTTCCAAGCGTCCTCTGGGCACTGTAGTCTAAGGTCAGCAATCCAGCTCCTTGGGTGAGTGCTTGTACCGTAGTCACCCCTCCTCAGCCTGGAGACGTGGTCCTACTGTACTCTCTTCTGGTGAATATGTGCACTCCCGTGTAGACAGTCTGGCCTGAGGAGTTGTGGCCTCCCAGTGAAGAGCTAGCCACTGCTGGCCTCCTCCCCTCTCCCGACACAAGCAGCCTTCTAGTGCTATTGTTCTCTTGACGGAAGGTGCCTCTGCCACTGTTCAACTCATTAGTACTCTGCTTAAAATGAGCCCAACCTGCCGAGTGCCCCACTTTCCTAACTGGGTCAGCAGAGCAGTCCCTCGAAGAGGATTCCAGCCGCCCGTTTCTGCCTGACACAGCCACGCATTTATCCGCTTTGAGGGGGGCAGGGGATGAACACTGCTCTCCCTAAACTGAGCCTTGCGGGGATCATCAGCATGGGCCAGGAGGGGGTGGCTTAAACACTGTGTGCGCATGGGACAGGTTCGCATGCACCCTGGGACTCAGAGAAGCTGGGAAAGGGAGTCAGACTTGTAGTTCACCTTTCCCTCCCCATGCACCGTGGACACTGAGCCCCACTGTGTAGATTTGAGCTGTCCAGTCTGATGCTGTCTATATTCCTAGAGGTGACACACCAGCCCTTCCAGGGCTGAGTCTCTGGAAGCCCGCCTAGAAGCACTTTATCACTTGCTGAGTCCAGAATGCTGCTTGGAAGTCCTTGTGCTCAAGGCAGCTCTCTTCTTTTGAATTGTTTATGTCCCAGCAGGGGAGCTGCCAGGTCAGAGGCCTGAGCAGTTTATGGTTTGGATACACTTGGCAAATTGCTTTCCGCAAAGAGGGAAATGACCAAGCCACTGGAAGCAAAATTTCTCTTAAAATTCTTTTTAAAGTGGGAAATAAAAAATGTGTGTCAACCAGAGGACAATAAACTTAGAAAAGCAAAGCTATCAGAGCACTAACAAGAGTGCATTATACTGGAGTGGATTATTAGGCTAGATAATTCCACTTTGAAGGATGCCCCCCAAACAGTAGTTTTTTTTTTTTTTTTTTTTCCTAGCAGAAGGGAAAGAAAGACTCTGATAATTCTAGACCTCATCTAGACCTCTGAGGGCACAAAATCCTCTAACTTGGCTTTTCGAACTCACAGTGGATTAGAGGAAAACTGCTAAGAAGGCACTGTCCCCTGGTGCGGGCTACTCAGGTTATCCCCAAGTGGCTTTGGGAGACCTGGTATGGGTCCTCGCTCACAACACTGCCTGTTTGTTCAACAAGGCGGGTCACCGAGGACTCAGTCTGCCCATGGTGCCTGATCCACCCACACGGCCTGTCCCAGAGACCTGAAGCTGGACAGTGGGGAGAAGCTGCTAGAATTAGATCCCAACAAAAAAACCAGGATTTATGTGATGAGGAAAGAGAAGCCCCATGAAATTAAGAATCAAACAGAGGGCCCTTGGTGAATGAATAAACATCCCCTATAATTACACAGAGATGGGAGGCAGGCTGCACAGAACAAAGGGGGAGATGCAGTGGCTTCCAAGTTGTTTGCAGCGGAGGCTGAAAATAGACACCCAGCGAGGGGGGCTGGTGTCGTTGGGCATTTGTCTCTGGGTCTCCTGCAATTAATCCAGTATGGTGTTGTGGGGCACAATGGGGAGCCTGGGCTGGGGATCACCTCTAGAGATCCCTGGTACCCAGGGCAGCCAGTGAGGTCACCAGACACCTGGGCAGAATGATGGAGACCAGGCTGGGTCTTCCAGCAAGCAGGGAGGCAGGAAGTGAGTGTCTTCCAGGTAAATGGAGCTGCACGCAATGGCAGCAAAAGAAGAGGGGGTATGGAGGCATCTTTCTGTTGAGGCAGAAAAAGGAGGTATCATCCTTCCTGGGCATCTGGAGGGAACCTTAACCCTCAGGACTTCTGGTTGTGCCTCTGTAACTTAATAAAAACAGTGACAATGACCCAATGTTATTGGCAGACACTGAGCAATCGCTCACAGGCGCCATGCCCTGTTCTCAGGACTCTACATTCATCTGGAGGTCCAGTGGCCATATTAACTCAACAAGGCAGGAAATGGGGTCATCCCCATGATTCTGAGGTGGTGAGCTCAGCTCACAGAGGTTCAGCGACCTGTCCAAGACCACAGGGCTGGGAAGGAGCCCGGGCTCGGCAGTCTGTGTTTATAGCGCGCCCTCATGCTGTCCCTCCTGCTGCCTGTGACTTGAGACTGGAGCTGCCTGCAAAGGATGCTGGGAGCTTGGGCCCAGTTCAGCCCCCGCAGGGTCACGGTCCAGCTCTAGTGCTGAGGGCATTCAGTGCAGGAGGACGATGGGGAAGAACCTAATGTGCTACAGAAGAAGTCACTGGCCTGGGGCCAGGTCTCTCCTTGACTTTGCTTGGTGGAGACACAGGACTCAGCAGAGGGGACACAGCCTCCTCTCCTGAACAAGACCGCCTCCACTGAGGGAGGGAGGACACAGACCTGCGCAGGGAGCAGAGGACCCCAGGTCAGCTCATTACCTATCTGTCTGATCCCTCCGCTGCCCTGTACCATTCACCCTGGGACAGTATCCCACAAGAGCCTGGGAGGCTGCCCCTCTCTTCTCTATAGACTTGAAGGCTTCCACACCTCCTGTCACCAGACAGGGACCCCCACACACGTGCCTTGGTACGGGGTTTGGGGTTTGGCAGTAGCAGAGGCCTCTGGTTGGTGTTTTGAAGCAAGAAAGAAATTCAGAAACAAAGCTGTCAATCCTAGAATCTGCTGTCAGGGTTAAAAATAGGGAGAACATGCCTAGCTGCCGGATGGCCACTGAGGAGGGGACTGTCCCCACTCTGCGGCAGTGTTTTTAAATTAATTTTAAATTGCTTTGGAAGGGGGATGGCACGGAACACCCGCCTAAGCATTCCCTTGCACTAAGCAGCTGCCCCTGCCAGGCAGGCCATGGATACCCAAGTCCTGGGCCCAGCTGGGCCAATTAATGCAGTCACAGCTCTGGTTCTGTGTGGCATCCACCAGCAGACTCGCCCACAGGATTCAGAAAGAACCAGCTCAGCACCGCCAGCTCCCACCATCACGCCTCGGCGTCTGGCCTCAGCTACGGAGTGCTAGACCGGAAGTGGAGCTGGCCTCGGGGACTGTCCTTGGTGGGGACCAGGCAGGAGACCTCCCACTCCAGGGGCCGCAGAGACACAGCGGACTCTGGTGGAGGCAAGGGCTTTTGGGGCGTGGAGTGGTGGCCCCGGAGGCCACAGCCAAGGCCGTGTGGGTCTTTATCTTGCTAGACGACAAGGCTGGGGGTCCAAAGCGCTATGTTGTTTGTGGCCCTCAGTCTTTATTTCATAGCGAACAAAGCAGGAGCGGGGGTTCTCTCAGGACAGGCATCGCGCTACAGTCTCAGCTACAGCAATATTATTGCTACTGCCTAAAAAAGAAGCCAGAACCCTGGATTTTCATGTGAAATCTGATTTTAAATACCAGTGACTAGTTCCTTTTTTTAATCAAAATTTGCCTTACAGTATGGGCTAAAAGAATCTGCTTGTAAGCTGCTAGGAAATGGGGGGTGGGGTGGGGGCTTGAAAGATGAGCGTCTTGGGGGCCTACTAGGGTGGCAGACTCATCAGCTCACTCTCTGAGCAGCCACAGGAGGAAAAAGAGGCAACACCTGGCTGTCCCCAACACTCCTGAGCCCCGAGTTGGGGCTTGTGTGCACCCAGCCCTTCTTCCCAAAGTAAGCTCCATGGGACTCTGGAGGTCTTTATCTTGCTAGACGACAACGCAGCATGGGTTTCGTAGTTTTGTCGAGGAAACGCCAGGCCATACAAAGCGAGGGGCTGTGGGTTTTATGGTGCATTCTAGGTTGCTGAGAAGGGAATGAAGTGCATAGTGTTGCCAATGAGATTTGACCCCTTTCTTTTGTCACTGAGACACGATCCCAAATGGCCCAAATTAAAGGAGGAGAAGTTTATTTTGGCAAAATTGGAGGTCTCAGTCTATGTATGGTCGTTGATGCCACAGCCAGTGACAGTATGTGCCACCCTTGAGAGCACACTTTAGGGCAGAAGCTCACATTCAGAATCACAGCCAAGACCCTTCCTGAGGCAGTGAGTCAAGCTAGCTCATTGGAGAGGTGCAGGGTGCCAACCTCACACTGCACTCTGGGTGTGTGCTGGGTACCGCCTAGGCATGGGGCCCCCAGCCCCCAGCTCATGGAGGCTCTAGGCTGCTCAGGAGGAGCCTGTAAAGAGGGGAAGCCATGAGCAGCTAGTGGTGCCCATGGCTGCTGCAAAGGTCTGGGCCCAGTGCTCTGGGATGGTCGGAGACTAAGCACCAGTGCTGCTCCAGCAGGACGGACATACTGGCGGGCTGGAGGGCTGCAAGGAAAGGTGGGAACAGATGACATAAACCCCAAACTCGGCCTCCCTCAGTGCCACTTGCAGGTGTGCTAGGAGTCCAAAGCTCCCTTCCTGCCCCAGGGCCAGGGTCAGACAGACACTGTACAGAAGACAGACCCAGCCTCAGGGCTGCCAGAGCAGAGCCCTGGGGGAGCGCCTCAGTGTCCCTCTGCCAAATCCAAGCTCAGAGCGTGCCATGTGGGAATTTAATATAATACACTAACACTCTTGGCAGCAGGACTGCCCTGATAGAATTGGATTGAAACTGAAGCCAAATATATACGAGTGGAAGCAGCGTGACAAATTGATCAGCAGCCTTTGGGGCTGGTCAGATACACACAGTATACGATGCTCCCTCTCACACACAGCTGGGGCCTCGGTTCAGCGACTCACACTGCTGTGCAGTCTCCGCCACCGTCTATCACTACAACGTCCTCCCCTGCCCGCACTGAAACTCTGCCACCATCAACACAGCTCCCACCCTCTCCCCACGCCCCACCCTGCTTGGCATGGAACTGTGTAGTAGGTGCCCTTCTGTGCCTGGCCTGTCTCAGCAGTGTCCTCGGGGTCCACCCCTGTGGTCGCGTGTCACGATTTCCCACATTCCCTCCAGTCTCTGCAACAGCACCAAGCGTTCAGGACTTGAGATGGCCATGCTAAGATGGCTCAGAGAAGTCAAGCAGTGTGCCCAAGGTCATGCAGCTCCACATGGAGCCTGAGTCTGGGGGTTCTGCCCTAAGCTTCTGCCCGGGGTGCAGGTGGAGCAGTGAATTTTAAGCAATGAGACCAACTGTCCCTAAATGAAGGATAGACTCTGGGATAGCGGTGAGGCAGTGACCCACTGTCCTCTCTCTGGCCCACAGCCGGAGCATTTGCAGGGTGCCTTGCACTCTCTGGATGTGAGGTGGGGACCACATGGGGGTATGAGGGGTGGCTTTTTCCCCTCTGCTGAGACCTGTGGTTCCCATCACTCAGTTTGAGCTGCCTGCCTGATGGGTTGGCTCTTGTCCCTGCTCGGCTTGGGACACTGTGACGGCAGCTCCCGCCAGGTGCCAGGGATCACAGCTCTGCACCCTCAGGAGCCCAAACCCCATGAGCACTGCAGCCTGTGGGGCCAGTGCAGCCCAGAGAAGGGGAGAGGAGAACTCGCTGGGTTGCTGCCCACCTGGGCCCGACAGTACCAACCACCCCTGAGACCAGGGACAGTCAGATGGGTGCTGCAGCACTATGACCTCTCGTCCTCAGAGCCACACATTGTGCGTCCGTGAAATGGACTTCAGGGAAGGATGGCACCAGGCGGCACCATCAGAGCATCAAGGCCCCCAAAAGGTCCCCAGTCGTGCTGTGGCTGAGGAAGACCAGGGCCCAGTCCCCAGGGACCAAGCCTTAGTCTCAGTTCCCTTTCCAAGACACTCAGCCTCAACCCCCAGCTCCAAATACCAATGCTTTAAAGGACAAACAGATTTCCCTCAGTGAGAGATCAAAGGCCAAAGACAGAGTAGTGCAGCCTGGGTCCCAGATTGTCACCTGCCTTCTGTTCTTCTGTCTCCCTGTATAGTAAGTCCCCAGCTTATGAGCTTTTGAATTATCAACTGTCACAGATATGAACGGACCTCGCATTACGAACGTTTGTAGATGTGAACGAATGGCAGAAGTAGCTCACGTGTCTGCCAGACATTGTCCCAGTTGTGCTGCTGTGTGCTTGCTGTACAGTGCAATAGTGCACAGTGGTACGGTGCTCAGTCAGAGCCCAGGATGACCAGAAGCAAGGGGAAAAGCAGCGGTGACGTGGAGGGGACTGCTAGGAAGTGCAAAGCGATAACCATGGAAACAAAAGTAAAAATAATTGAGAGACTGGACCAAGGCAAAAAGATGGTAGGTGTTGCTCATTCTTTTAACATTAATCGTTCAACCACTGGCACAGTTCTAAAGAACGAGGACAAGATCGTGGGACATGCGAAGTCCGCTGTGCCCATGAAGTCAACAATAATATCCACAGTGCGTGGCACAGTGATCGAGGAGATGGAGAAACTTCTCCACGAGGGGACGCAGGCTCAGTATCAGCGTTGAGTGCCGCTCTGCTTAATGCTTATTCAAAATAAGGCTAAAAAAGGAGGTGAACGGGGTACATCTTTTCCTGCCAGCCACAGATGGTTTAACAGAATCAAGGCTAGATCCAAGCTTCAAGCACAAAAGTAAGTGGTGAGGCTGTGAGTACAGCTACCATAGCTGCTCAAGAATTTCCAGCAACACTTGGAGAAACTACTGATGAAGGTGCTCAGAGCATCCATGAGCCAGGGCTGTTCTGGAAGAGGCTGCCAGAACAAAGTGACATCGGGAAAGAGGAAAAGTGATACCAGGCTTCAAAGCAGCAAAGGACAGACTTACTCTGTTCAGTGGTAATGCTTCTGGCAATATGAAACTAAAGCTTCTCTTAGCTTCCTGTTTGGAGAACGCAAGAGCCCTCAAAAACATAGTCGAGGGCTGTTTCCTTATTGTGTGGAAAAGTAACTTCAAAGCCTGGATTACACAGGCCATTTTCCTGGACAGCTTTTCTCACCACTTTATATGAGAGAGAGAGAGAGAGAGAGACAGAGAGAGAGAGAGAGAGTGATTGACTGACTGTTTGGAGAAAGTTATCGCTTTCAACGTTCTTCAGCTGCTTGACAATGCATCAGGTCACCCCCAACTCATGGATGACTTTCACCCCAATATCAAAACAATGCACCTGCCACTGAATATTATAGCACCCACCCAGCCTTTGGACCAAGGAGTTACTATGACTTTCAAGAATTACTGTTTACATCACACTGTCCGTCTGGCACTGAAGGCACAACCTTGTGACAATTTTGGAAGGACTATGACATCTACAAGGCCATAAACAACATCACCCTTGTTTGGCATGAGGTTTCAACTGTCACCATGAATGGGGTTTAAAAGAACATCTGCCCGTGCAGAATGTTCATGAAGTTCACGGACTCGAGAAGACGGGTATGGAGTCCAAAGAGGTCTTCAATGACTTAGTAACCCTGAGTAAGCAGCTGGAGCCAGATCTGCAAGAGGACGACTTCCCTGAACCCCTTGCTGTGCCTCCCTTTTTAATGAGGACCTGATGGAATTAGGTGCCCAGCAAAAAGACAAAGAGAGCCACTGCCCCTGTGACTTTAGGAGGGATAATTAAAAATGGCTCACCCTGCCTGCTCCCTTCCCAGGCCGACCTGGCCACACGAGGAAGGACTCTGAGGAAGGACACAGGTGTCCGAGCCCTGGTAGGTGGTCATTTTTAGTGCTGAGGAGTGAGCCCAGTTTCCAGAAGCCCCCCGGGACTAGAAGGCTGGGTTCTGAGCAAGGTGCCCACGACTCAGGACCATCTCTCTCGTGGAGGATTGCAGATTTTCTCCTCCTACCCTCTGCAGACAGGTATCTCCTCAGCCAGCCTCCCTTCCCAAACCCTGACACCTAAGCCTGCAGCTCTTCAAAGTTGGCCCTTCCCACCTTCCTTGGACCCCCATCCCCAGGGCCACTCCACCTGGTCACATTGACAAGCCAACATCACGTCACCCACTCTTAGGGCTGGCAAGTTCTTCCCCTCCTCAAGCTGGAACTCAGATGCCATGTAACAGAGTGGTGACAGTGCAATGCTAACACCTGGTGAGCACCGTGATGCTTTTTAAGGCAGATTTCCACGAATCATACACTTAGGGACCCACCCAATCCTCATGAGAACCCAGGGGGCTGGACTATCGCTTAGGAACATGTCAGAAAGGAACTAATGTCCCAAGGTCACTCGGGTCCAGAGGGTGAGCTGGGGCTCAAAGCCAGGCAGGATCTAGAGCCTGTTTCCCCAGGAACTCACAAACCTCACCACCATGAGGATGCCCTGGAGGTAGAGTCACGCCTAAGCCCATGTCTAATCTCCATACACGGGGCAAGCTCACGGGCTCCATACTGTATGACAACGCTGGGCTCAGGGAGCGTCCCAGCTTTTTCTTGAGTGGTTTCATTTCCTGATAAGGTCCCTAGTGTCTTTTGCAGACCTTGGGAGGGCCAAGCTCCTGATCAGTACCCAAGAAAGCCCTAGCAGGTGGCTGAGGTCCTGGGACCCAGTAGACATCCACAACACTTCAGTGGATGAGATGACGCATGCAGGGTGGATGCTACTCAGGGTGGCCTGGAGAATGGGTGGGGATCTCAATCCATAAAGCTCCTCCCACTGGAGGAGACCAGGAAGTGACAGAGCAGCCTGGCATATGGCAGGAGAGACTCACATCACGATGTCAGGGAGATACCATGACTCAATTTCCGGTACTACTCCAATGACCCTGTTAATTCCCTGAAGGCTGAATAGAGGTGGTCACAGCAAGCAACATCATCGCAGAGGGCTGAGACCCCCGATCCATCTGACCGGGCAGGTGCCCAGGGTATCACCACAGATAACAGCAGTCGTATTTTGGAATCCCTTCTCTGTGGCATGGGTGAATTCCCTGGCTAGCTGCAAGACACTCTTCAGAGGGGAAATTATTCGAAGCATAGCACACTGGAACCTGTGCTTCTCAGCTTTCCTCCAAGTCCAAATGTGCTGGGAGCTAAAATTAGGGTGCAGGCTGCACCCAGCCTGGGCTGTGTCAAGAAAGAGAGGGGTTCTGCCCAGAGGACCACCTTCAGCATCTGCTCCCTGTTCCCTGTTTATAATCTGCTTTAAATGGAGTCATCAAAATTCACCACCATATTGATATAAAATAACAGCAGTGGCTGGCAGTAAATCTGCACAGCACCGCGCAACCCAGCTGCTGCTTTACCTAATTCCAATCGCAGAGACAGCACACAGGCAGGAGACCCAGGATGCCAGTGTCCAAAACTGCAGGGTGACCGTAGTCTCTGCAAAGCCTGCGGCCTCCTTTTGGCAGGCATCCAGTGGGCCATGCTCAGAACCCAAGCACGACCCAGAATGTCTCATCCCTAGCAGCAAGGTGGTGGCACCCTCCTTTCATCAGCCCCCTGCTTCTCTCCCCTCCCTCAAGGCAGGGGTCCTGTGGCAGGTAAAGGACTCCTCTTCAAAGTGGAAGTCACGGGAGCTTCTTTGCTAAAGTCCTTTGAAGGTGTTTCATCAGATTTAAACAGAACTCAGACTCCTGCTTTTGGATTGCAACTCTCAGGATCTTGCCTCCTGACTCCGGCCTGACTTTCCTATTCCTTTTCCTAGTCTGTTCACCCCTACCTGGCTAGATCTGCTCCCCAAGAGATCCCAAGTGAGTTCTTCCCCACCACAGAGCATTGGCAAGGCTGTTTTAAGGAACGTAATGCCCACACATCTGTCCATGACAGATTCTGCCAACTGCACAGCTTTAAGCCCAAACCCCACTCCTCAGCAGAGCCCTTTTAATGGGTGAGTATCCCCTCTCTCCTTGTGACTTTCTCACTGTCCTTTCTCCAGCATAGCACTCATGCTGAGCCCAGGGACAAAAAGAACTCAACACATAACTGCTCTGGATGGGTGGGGTGGTGGTGGGGGTGACATGCGTGAGGAGATGGGTAGGTAGATGGATGGGTGGATGGGAACTGGATGACTGAGATGACTAGATGAGGGGCTGGATAGATGGATACATGGATGGATGAGTGGATGGGCAGATGGGTGGGTAAGTGGATGAATGGAGGAATGGGGGTTGGATGGATGAGATGAATGGGTGAGTGGTTGGACAGATGGATACATGGATGGATGGATGATGGATGGGCAGATGGGTGGGTAGGTGGATGGATATATCTATTTATCACTAACACACAGTTAAGAAAACCTCCTCATAAACATTAAGAATCTTAATTCTTAACTAAGCCACACATCAAGGAAACAGCAAAATAAGGTCAAGTCCTTGCTTCTGAGTCTTGTTTGACCTCTGTGAAGTGAGAAGACTTGGCCCAGGAACCTGTCACCAACAGATGGGTCTGAGTCTAGGGGTGGGTGGCCAATAAGTTGGGGAGGTGCATGAAGTCCTCTCCTCCCATCAAGGCCAACACAGGGCAGACAGAGGGCTCTGGTTTGCTGCACCACACAGCACAGACTAGAAATCCAGTTCTGCATCTAATACAGCCAGAGTGGTCTGTGGGACACCAGCGCCTCTTTCCAGTTCAGCTCTTCAGGTGACTCCACACAAGACTGAGCTCGGCGGGTGTCCCATGTCTTCCTCTCCTTCAACCCCAACTTCACCCCATCTCACCATGCTCCATGCCTGTGTGCCTAGGTATGTGAGGGTCTCACTATAGCTTGGGGTCCCCAAGGCCCAGGAGTTCCTTTTCCTTATGACCTTCAGGCCCTGGACAAAGCTGGACACAGTGTCCCTGACCCAGGCACCCGTGGGCCCATCATACCTGGTCAAACTCTGTCGCCTGCCTGTATCAATGGACTGGGACTCCCTCAAGAGGGGCATGTTTTCTTCTCTGTATTTGGCAGCCTCAAAACTCACAACGACCCATTATTTTCACCTTCAGATTCACGCTAATTGTCCATGCTATGGAGCAGGTGCCACCCAAACCTCTCCCACTATCCACGAATGTGGCTGTTTACCGTGTAAGAATGTGCTGAATTTGGGAAGAGTCGGTGGGGGTTGGGGTGGAGAACGAAGGAATTGAGAATAAGAGTGGGAACTTGTAATTCACAGCTGGGTTTCCAGCAGGCAGCCCACAAACCATGTCCTTCATCTGTCACCTTGTTCCCTTTGGACATCTCCATCTACAAGGAAAGCACAGAGTTCTCTGCAATCAGGACCTGAGTCCTTGCTGTCCTTGGTCCTCACTAGTCCACTGGAGAAAGTGGATGGAAACTTGCCCTCTGACCTCTCAACATGCAATGAGAGAAGCAGAAAATGGGTGTGAAAGTTCATATTTATTTATAGTTGAAGGGCGATACGGAGTCAAGGTGACGGTTACTTAGTTCAGAGCCACAAAGATGAGTGAGTGCTGGTAGTTCATGGAGAGTGATGTGTGGGAGGTGTGATACACATGTAGTGTGGCGTGTAAGGGGTGCGTGTAGCATGGCGTGTGAGGTTGGGGGTGTGTGCTATGTGTGCACGGTGTGTGAGGCACACGGTAGGATGCAGTGTGTGTTGGGGTGGGATGTGCATATGGTGTGTGCATGTACACATCTGCGTGGGGGTGTTCTGCCCCAGTCACTAACTGCTGTGCCTTCAACCAATCTCACTCTTTTCCTTTCTTTGTCACCACTTTGGATGGGAGCCATAGCCCCAAGTCAAACCATCAACAGCCCCTTCCCTTTGTCCCTTCTCCCTTTTGGTTGGAAACTCCTCACTCATCCTTTAAATCCGAGTGATCATGATTGCGGGCCAGTCCTGTGACAAGCACTCAGGACAGGTCCACAAGAGCCAGCATTCCGGGAGCTCATAGCCACATGGGAAAGGTTAGTCAGTACAGAAGAGGGAAGGTGAACCATGCCGGAAATACCCCTGATCCCAAACCCTTATTTTCCCAGGACTGGTGTGTGACTCAGAGGACACACTCCTCGTGGGACTCCAGGAATCTTTTAGCTATCCACAGCCCTGTGAGCTACATGTAAGCAGCATTGGTCCTTGCAGGTCCTGTGTGTGCAGGATGGGCATTGCCCAGCCAGGCTGCAGGCACTGCATGTCCAAGGTGGCCAACACCGCCAAGCATTTCGATCAGGCCTGGTTAAGGAGTCTCTGCCATGTCCCAGGTTTGAACCCTGCAGTCAGAGAGCTGTGTTTAACAATGAGCCTTGCTGTTACACCTCTGCCTCCATCTGAGAATAAATGAGCCCCAAACTTTCTCTAATAAAGATTTTATTCCTCCAATCTGTCCTCTTAATGATGGTGCATGAAAGACTAATACTCTTACAACAGCTGAAAACAGGGCCTGGTCACTCTGATGCCTCGGAAGTATATGCTGATAGAAATTCACATTTCCCCGCACCATGCTGCGTTGCATGCATGCCCTGAGACCAGAGGTGCACTCCATGTGTGTTCTGACAGCAGAAATTCCTGACCCGACCTCTACCTGAACTTCACCACAGCAAATGACTTCAATTGAAATTCTCATCATAAATTTTATTGGGTGAGAAGTAGGTTTTTAGATTAAAGTTGATGTTAAAAAAAATCTGTGCAAATGCCCTCCCCACACTGAACTGCACGGAGCTGGGCTCCTCTCCCTCTGTTAACTCTGTAGCCCAGAGTCTAAGGTTGGTTCCTTGAATCTCCTAGTTAGGTGCAAACGCAGCCCTGAGTGGTCGCCTCTGTGGGCTGCAGGATCTCCATCCTGTGATGATCCCAGCAGATGCCTGGCCAAAAGGGGCCATCAAGTGGCAGCCACATGTCCACTCACTTGTCCAGAAAGATCAGCTGAGGGTTTACTGCATGCCAGATATGGGGTACAGCAGGCCAGATGTGGCGCTCACCTCCATGAACTTAGAGTTAGGGAGTAAATATGAGCACAGGTGTAAGTGAATGTTCTAAGCTGCATGAGACCTATAAGACCAAAGAGCTGTGATCAGGAAGTACAGGGTCAGTGCTCAATTTGGCTACAGCAGTCCAGGGTCAGAAAGGACAGAGGTGGAGCCAACATGCAGAGCGGGATGCTGAATGGCACGGAGGCAGGCAAAGACCTGGGAAGGAGCTAATCATACAAGGCCTCCCAGGTCTCGGGTAGCCTGGAATGCACACTAAACTCATTGCATTTAAGCATTTCAATGGGGAGTGGGAGAAATAGTCTAATGTGTCTTCTTTCTTAAGTATCCTCTTTCAGCTGCTGGGGTGAATGGGTTGCAAGCAGGAGTGGAAATGGAGAGCCAGCCTAGGAGGCTACGGCACTGGTCCATGCAGCCCGAGTAAGGGATGACTGAACGTGGACCTGGGTGTAGCCAGTGGAAGTGGAGGAAGTGGAATATCTTAGTAGGAGTTTGGAAATAGGACAGGACTGCTTGAAGGGCTAGACACGGGATGACAGAGAGGGAACAACAGTGATGAGGCTCAGGAACTCTGGGTAGACCATGGAGAAAGAGAGGAAGCCCTGTGCTTGGGTAGAGGTGGAAGTTTCTTCTAGACATGCCACACAGAGGAGGCGTATGGGACACCCCAAGGGGGTCATCAGTTGGGTATCTGCATACAGCCTGAGCCCCACTAACCTGGAGGTGAAGATTTGGGAGGAGAGAGACATACAGCTGTCTCCCTTGGGGCTCTCGGTCTACGCAAGCCACCTCTGTCCCAGGGACAAGGGCGAGTGTGGGTGGGCAGAGGCTCCCAGGTACAGACAAGGAGGCCCCCAAATTAGAAGGCATGGCAGGAGTGAGGTTGCACCTGGCTCAATCTAGAAAAGCCCTGAGTGCTGTCACACTTCAGGGACAAATCTGACCAGTGCTATCTACAGGCCAGGCAATGGGGAGGGACAAGGTCAGGAAGGATGGCTTGGCTCGGCTGTCCCAAGGCCAGCACCCTCCCGATGCGTTAGCTCTACCCTTGCTGTGTGCATCCCTGCCTCCTTCTACTGACCCAGACAGCTACCCAGAGTTGGTGCCACACACACTGGGGCAACACAGGCCATGCCTAAATGAGCCCAAGTGTCCTCTGCTCTGTCCCTTTATATACCTGTGAGCCCCTGCATGGTCATAAGGTGGAAGTCATGTGTTTCTGGATTTATCCTCATCTCTAGGACTTGTCCTCTGCTCCAAGGGCAAATCTCCACTTCTCACTCCAAGTCCTAAGCACCCCGAATCACTGGGCTGTAGAGAACAGGGCTCTGGGGCACTATTTCCTGCAGACAGTATCTGGACATTCACTCTCTGGCATCCTGGGCTCTGGCCTTAGGGGAGAGATGCCAGGCAGTGCATTTTGGTTTCTTGGCACTGATTATTAGGAAAGTTGGGAGTTTAACTGTGTCCCACCCTCAAAATGCACATGTCCCAGTCCTAACCCTAGTGCCTCAGAATGTCTTAATTTGGGGATACAGCTTGTACACAGGCCATCCTGGGAGTACACTATGTGGGTCCAAGAAGTCTCTTAGATGTTTTTGAAAGATGAATAGTCAAACCTACAGCCCTGGATGGGCATGGTGACACAGGCCTACAATCCCAGCACTCAGGAGGCTGAGGCAGGAGGACTGCTATAAGTTTGAGGCCAGTCTGGGCTACATAGTGAGTTCAGGGCTAGCCTCAACTACATAGTCAGACCCTACCTCACAACAAACAAACAAACCAAAAAACAAAACAAACAAAAAAACAACCTGCATCCCATCACAGGCACTGAGGAGAGATACAACTTCCAGTCATGGGACCATCAATTATATGAAGAGAAGATATTACAGAGTTGGAAAATGTCTAAATTTATCCTAAGAATCTGGAGCATATGGACACAGAGCTATTATTCTGCAGAGACACAGAAAGGAACTCAGTGAGCCCCAGAAACCATACCCATCTTCAAGGCCTGAATGCAGGTAGGTCTTGTGACAGAGGACAGAAGTCAATGGACAGAAGGGCACCTGGGTACTAGAGTTTTCACAACCAGCGTCAGGTGAGATGCCACTGAGCTGCCTTGTGCCCCAACCACACAGCTGACGGAGGTGTCTGGAGGGCAGGGCAAGGTAGGCGCAGCAGCAAGTGAGCAAACCCCACCTGTCTTCAAAGTCCCCCAGAGCCCTGAGCAGGGGACCTCGGGAGAAGCTGGCTGCCACCCGATGGCCACAGGAGATGGATGCAGCCACTGCAGAAGCACCCAGTCAGATCATGCTTCTCTAAACGCGCTTCAAATTCCTCCCCTCTGGGTCATGGAACCATTCGATAGAAGCTGTGTACCTTCCCTGTACCAGTGCTGTTCACCCCGGAACCCAGCATACAGGAAGATGCCCAACTTCCGCCCTCACAGGTTGTCAGAGAAGACATTCGGGTTTCACAGTTCAGGGCACAGGTCCCCTCCTTGACACCCCAATAGTGCAGAGCTGCTTTGCCTGGGGTCCACTCAGGACCCTCCTCTTTGCCCTCCCCTTCTGCCCATGGTGTGTCAGTGTGAGCTGCCTGCCTGCAATGGATTCCTCTGTCTGAAAGGCCCAAGGTGCTCCGCATTTTCTGAATTAGACTCTACACCCTCCTGGCAGGACACTGGCAGTCTGAACCCCTCCTGGAGGGCAGGAGCACAGTGAAACTCAGAGGAACCAACTCCCATCACTTGCTTTTGTCAGCGAATGGTTTTGGAGGGGCCACGGTTCAAGAAAATGGTAATGAAGAACCCAGGTCCATTACCATGAGCAATGGTGGAAAGAGCCATGACCTGGTAATTAGGATTCCAGCCCCATGGAGAAGGCAGAGGCACCTTGCTGCCAAAACAAGGAGGGAGCACAGAAGACCGAGAAGCACTCAGGATGAAACATTTGCCTGCAAGCACAGCTTCCAAGCATTTTTCGTGTTGATTTTCCAGAAAGTCAAGATCGCAATTTACTGCCAACGTCAGTGATTCTAGCACCAACGGTTCCCGGCGTGCATGCGGGATCCAAGGAGAGCAATTTACAGGGAGTGTGGATGAAAATCAAGCTGTCCCTCAGCAGGGATGGCTTTTCTCAGCAGTTCATCAAAGGGGTTAGAAACCAACAAGCCAGTGACACAAGCAGGAGATTTTAGGGATCTCTAAAGGAGTTTTCCTGAGTCTACCTGGCAAATTTTCACGCTTGTCGCCAAATGCAGCTCAGTTTTGGCAAAAAGGATTGCATCCTGCTGCAAGCTGAGGACCAAGCAAACCCCCAAGCAGGTCCCACTGGTGAGCACTTCCGGGCCACTAGGAAGGCCGTGAATGACAGAAGCCCCATGTCCCATTAACTCTCCCCTGAACACCCTCGTTCCTGGTGATAAATACAATTTGCAGGAGGCCATAGATTGGACTGGGCTCTTGCAGTGCGCCGACAGGCCAAGCCAGTGTTGAGTTTATGCTTAAGTGAGCTTTGGTTGGTGCAGTTAACTAATTAATCTGTAAAGAAGAAGTTAAAGTGTCACCAGCGGCTGGTTGATGGGCTGGGCTGTAGCCAGTTGAGCTGTTTTCCGTGCCTACTCTGACTCTACAAATGCTGTGAGATCACACTGTTGGTTGAGTTCTCAGAACCTGCTCTTGCTCTGGAAGCTGCCAGATTCTTATACTGTTTTTGTTTTGCTTGGTTGAAATCAACTCTACTGAACCTAACCGGTTCAAGGAATTTTCCTTGTAAAAGTAGGAAGTGCCTCTGTGAGCTTCTTCCTCCCTGAGCACCCCCAGTCACAACCTGGGACTTCTCCTCCCCTTCCCTGAGAGTTGCTTGCAGCGTGGGGCTCCTTGTCTTACTTCTGCGATAAAGATGCCCACTATCTGGGGGCAGGATGTGGGGCAGGGGGACTCCAGCTTCCTAAAGCCTTGTCAGAAGCTCTGGAAAGGCTCTTCCCTAGGGCCTGTTCACGACAGGTTGGTTCCTAGACACAGTCAGTCTACTCACACAACCCTTGCAGCAGTATTCTTGGTTGGGGCCATGCTGACCGAGGGAAAGGTTCCTGGGGAGAGGCCCCAGGAACCCTCTTGGTGGTGGTGGGGGCTTACTACAAGCCCACCAGAGCCATCTCTAACTCCTTACGACAACTTGTCACAGAGGCAGGATGGGGTTGCGGTTTAGGGAAGCCAGACACCAAGAGATTGATGGGTTCTGCTCCCAGCCATCAGCGCATACAGGGGTCTGAATCAAATCAGGCACGCTCACAAGAAAAGAGGGAGGTCTTTGGTAAAAGTAGTTCCCTACTCACTCTCTCCCAGGTTCTAGGAGAAAGGTGTACCAGTCCCACGTTCAGATATCTCTATAGAGGAAGCCACCCAGGGAGAGGGCTGGAGGAGGTTTGGAGGAGGGGCTCTCCGGCCCTCGTCCTTGGAAGAATCCAGAGCAAGCAGAGGTGCTGACTAGGAGGGCTTCAGGGGCTCAGCTCCACGTGAGTTGCAGGGTCAGGGTCCCACCTGCAGAGGAGGGCAGTGTGAGCAGACAGGATGAGCCGGGGCTACCCAACTGTGGTCTGTGTTCACAAACACACTATCCCTGGCCATCAATGCCTCCCTGGCCACTGACCTGTGGCCTGAGGGTGAGGCCAGCCACGTGGCCTTCGGAGAACAGACCGTGCAAATTTATACCCATTATGCACTGAATTCAGAGCTGTCTGACATCCACGACTCACTCAATAAATGCTTTCCTTTAACATTTACCCAGCAGCGCAAAGTCATTATTCTGTGACAATATTCAACTGCTCTGACCTTTATTGCCACAACGCTAACATTTCCAAGGAGGCTTTATCCAGGGCTAAGCACAAACGCCCTGGGCTCAGGGTGGTGGGCTTCAGTAGCTCCTGGAATCGTACATGTGGCCCTCAATTCTGCACACCCACTGGGGAGGTCCTTGGCCTCAGACTGGATTTTGTGTGCCGATCGCACATGTGTCACCGCTTCATTCTACTGTTCTCTGAACCAGGGGTCCCCAACCTTTTTGGCACAAGGTACCAATTTTGTGTAACATGGTTTTTCCGAGGATATGCATGGTTCACAGTAGGGTTCACGCTCCTCTGAGAATTCAGTGCTGTCACGGATTTGCCAGGAAGCAGAGCTCAGGCGGTAATGGGTGTGCTGGGGAGTGACTGTAAATACAGAGCTTCACCTACTTGCCTGCCATTCACCCGCTGTGCTGTCCAGCTCCTAACAAACTCTGGAATGGTACTGGTCCATGGTCCGGTGGTTGGGGACCCCTGCTCTAAACTCACCAGCGTCAGTTCTGGACAAACAGCTGTGTAGAAACCAGCAGCCTGCACTTCACCCGTGGTGCAACCTGGCATGTGGTCTTTGACCATCTCTGTGTTTGATGGCAGGACCAAAGACACAAGTGAGAAGTACATGGGGGGAGTTTCTCTTCTCCACAAACACTACTGCTTTCTCTCTTTCAACAGTGTGGCTGGAGTTTGCTAAGAGAAAGGTGGCCCATCCAGAAATAGAGGCAGGTCCAAAGAGGACATTGGAGTCACAGACCCCTCTACAGACCTGGAGCTGTGTGATCTGCTCTTGAAAAACCTGGAATTATACCCTGGACCTTTTACAAGCCAGGCTAAGTTATGGAAACCCACCACCCCACAGGCCTCAGTCTCTCCATCTGTGAAATGGGGATAACAGGATGATAATGATGGTAAGAGTAATGAGCCCCTCCACCAACACTGCGACAAGCCTGGCCCCTGACTCACTGGAACTGCATCAAGCTACTGACTGTTATTTACCCCCATAGTATACAGCAGGCACAACATAGAGTTATACAACTTATCCAAAATCACATCTAAATACAGCTGGTTAACACCCTAGAGGGGAGCCCGGGTCTCCCTGATGCAGGGAGCATGTCACAGAGGTGCTGTGGCCAGTCCTAAATCAGCCCACCTAGGTGAAGGCTGCAGGGCAGGAAGCCTTGAAAATCTCCCTCCTCCTTCTGGTCTTTAGTGGCTCCCCATAAAGCTGCCTGGTGCTCATCCAGGGGGCCAGTCTGGTGCTGGCAGAGGCCACATCCAGGTAAGTCCTGCATGTGGAGGCTGAATTATATCCTCCCCCAACCTTCAGCCCTGGGAACTTAGAACGTGCCTTGTGTGGCAATAGTTAAAATGAGATTGTGGGAGTGGATGCTAACCCACCATCACTGGGGTCCTTCTCAGAAGAGGTCAGGACACAGACACACAGAGGACCACATGAGGACCCATGGAGAAGATGCCATCTGTAAGCCAGGGAGAAAAAGAGAGGACTGAGGAGGGACAAGGCCTGTGACACTTGAATCTTGGACTTCCAGCCTCCAGGAAGTGAGATGATAAATGTGTGCTCAAGCCCAGGCTGCAATGTTGGTCCCAGCAGGACCCCTTTGGGCTGGGCCTGCAGGTGGAGAATACACAGCAGTGCTGGTCTGCACAGTGTCATATCTGTGGGCATGGACAGAATGAATCCTGTCCTACACCAGGCTATCAATGCTTCTAAAGCTGGTTTGGGTGGAGGAGGCTTTGAGGAATCAGGGCAAAGTTGGGTCTAGATCATTGGCCTGAGCTCAGCTCGTCTTCCCTCCTCACTGCCCAGTGCTTCCTCTCCCAGCCAGGCTTAGGTTGTGGCATTTCCCAGGGTGCCCCTCATCCCACCAGCCTGAGTCTGGGTTGTTCCAAAACTGGTTCCCTGCAGAGGCTGACTTGGGGCAGATATTGTAGGCTCAGTGACTGCTGTGGGACCTTGGCCCATCCCTGTCACCTCTCTGGGTCATACTCTTCTAGATGTGGGGTACAACAGAGAGGTAGACTGTGGTGTGGCTGGAGGATGAAAGGAGATCAGTCACGGAGCAGAGGCACCCTATGTAGGTCCTGGGTCATGTTAGGCTCAACCTAGGTCCAAGCATGGGATCTAACATCCAAATATAGGTGCAACTTCTCTTTGCCTGAAATGCTCCAAGCGCTGCCTCCTCACACACCAGGGACCACTCCATGAAAGTTCCCAGTGGAAGCCCCCAAATTCAAATCGACCTGAACCTACAGTCTTAATTAGAAGTGAGTCACTGGAGAATTTTGAATGTGATTAGTGAGGACAGGATGACGTCACCAGGATCAGGTAGCCTGGACTGCAATGACTGTGCTATAAGAAGAGGCTACTTGGGCACCTCAGAAGGGCATTTGGGGTGAGTGAGATGCAGAATCGGCGTGCTAGACACTCGCTCAGGTCACTCATGGGACTTAGACAAAACCAGGGGCATGACCCAGCACTCTGCCACCTGTGAGAATGTACCAGGGTAACCAGGAACAGACACAGGCACTGTAGGCGAGGTGAGGTGACCTCCCCAGCAGATGGAGAAAGGGTGGGTGAGGGTCAGGGAAGACTGAGGGGGCCACAGAGCTTTGGTTTTCATATTATAGCTGAGACGAGAAATGTTATTAGGCCATTTTCTGGTCCTGTAATGAAATACCTGAAGCAGACTAACTTTATAAAGGAAAGAGGTTTTCTTTAGCTCACAGTTCTGGAGGCTTCAAGTCCAATCAGAACAGTGCAGGCTCTGGTGTGCAACCCTTGGCTGAGTCACATAGTAGATGGTATCATGGTGGGGAGGAGTGTGGGAGGGAGGGATCTCAGTGTGTGACAGGAAGGCAGAGAGACTAGGGAGGTGCCAAGCTTGCTCTTTTATGCAACAGTTTCTCAAGAACTAACTTGGGCCCTAGGAGGACTTGTAACATCCCAGTGACATCTCACTGGGCCCCATCTTTAAAAGATAACAGCTCACCCAGGGACCAAGCTTACAATACATGAACAACTAGTAGGACAACCATATTCAAACCACTGCACACGCCCAAGAAGAAGAGTGGCTGGCCAGCAAAGATGGTGCATTCATTTGTTAGGGCTGTTGGAACCACAGCCTGGGCAGCTACAAGAATATGAATGTTTGCTCCTATTCTATATAGTGCTGCAAATGTTAGCCAGAGCAATTAGACAGGAGAGAGAAATAAAAGGAATAAGGATAGGAAAGGAAGAAGTGAAATTATCATTATTTGCAGATGACATGATATTGTACATAGAAGACCCCAAAAACTCCACCAAAAGACTACTAGAGTTAATAAGCAAATGCAGCAACATAGCTGGATACAAAAATCAACACTCAAAAATCAATAGCATTCTTGTACGCAAACAACAAACTCACTGAGAGAGAGATTATGGAAATAAGATCTTTCACAATAGCATCCAAAAAATGAAATACTTAGGAATTGATCTAACAAAAGATGTAAAAGATCTATATACAGAAAACTATAGTACTCTGAAAACGGAGATTGAAGAAGATATCAGAAAATGGAAAGATATTCCTTGCTCTTGGACAGGAAGAATCAACACTGTGAAAATGGTCATACTCCCAAAACTATTATAGAGATTTAATGCAATCCCAATCAAAGTACCATTAGCACACCTCACAGGTCTACAGAAAACATTCCTAAAATTCATTTGGAAATAGAAGAGACCTAGAATAGCAAAGGCAATCCTGGGCAACAAAGGCAAGGCAGGAGGCATTACAATCCCTGACTTGAAACTACACTACAAAGCTACTGTGATAAAATCAGCATGGTACTGGAAAAAAAAAAAACAGACCTAAGAATCAGTGGAACAGATTAGAAGACACAAACACAATTACAAAGACACTCAGCCACCTTATCTCTGACAAAGGAGTCAAACATGTTCACTCGAAGAAAGATAACCTCTTTAATAAATGGTGCTGGAAAAACTGCCTTTCCATATGCCAAAGATTAAAACTAGCTCCATGTCTATCACCATGCACTAAACCAAAGTCAAAATGGATCAAAGACCTAAATATTAAAACAGAAACAGTAAATCTACTAGAGGACAAGGTAGGTAGAAATCTTGAAGACATGGGGGTAGGCAAACAGTTCATGAATAAAATGCGAACTGCAAGCAAAGTACTTCAAAGAATCAATAGCTGAAATATCATCTTATTAAAGATTTTGTGCCTCGAAAAAATCATCAACAGAGTAAAAAGAAAACACACGGAATGGGAAAAAATTTTAGCCAGCTGTTCTTCAGACAAAGGACTTATATTCAGAACATATAAAGAATTGAAAAATATCAGGCCTCCCCAAATTTAAAGACCCAATCCAAAAATGGGCATCTGAGATGAATACATAATTCTCAGATGAAGAAATACAAATGGAAAATAAATGTACAAAAAAATGTTCAACATCTTTGGTCATTTGAGAAATGCAAATCAGAACAACACTGAGATATCACCTCACTTCAAAAATAATGGCTAACATCAAGAAATTAACCAATAACAAATGCTGGTGGGGCTGTAGGGAAAAAGGGACCCTTCTCCATTGTTGGTGAGAGTGTAGACTGGTACAACCACTGTGGAAATCAGTGTGGAGACTCCTCAAAAAACTAGGATTACAGGTTCCATTCGACCCAGCTATTCCTTGTCTGGGTATTTTTCCAGAAGAATTGAAAATGTCATACCATAGAGATATATGAGAACTCATGTTTACAGCTGCACAATTTGTAATAGCCATATCTTGGAAACAACTCAAATGCCCATTAATCATGGAATGGATAAAAAAAGTGGTATTTTTATATAATGGAGTACTACTCAGCTGCAAAGAAAGATAAACTTGAGGTTTTTATAGGTTAATGGGTGCTATTAGAGACCATACTCATAAGTGAAATAAATGAAACTCGCATGTGTAAATAATGTATTGTCTCCCTAGTGTAAAAAATTGAAAGAGTAAATAAGATTCAAAATGTACAATAGATATTGTGAAAGTGAAAGGGAAAGAAATTGCTCAAAAGGAAAGAACAGCTGGGATAGGGGAAAGGAGAAAAGAAAGAAGGGAAAAGACTATATATATATATATATATATATACATGCACACATATGTATACATAAATATATGTATGTAAATATATACAAGATAGATAACTATACTACTAATCTCTGCTCATCAAAAAGAACAGTTGTTTTCATTATCTGATTGTTTGATCATTTTTTTCATGCCTAAATCTTGTAATCTGAACAACTACTTTCAAGATAACAATATGCAATAATGGAAAATAAAAGAATATGAATGCTTATTCTCAGTCCTGGAGGCTGAAAGTCTGAGGCGCAGGCACTGGTAAGCTGGTCCCCCTGACCTGTGAGAGAGGCCCTTCGCCAGGCCTGACCCAGCTTGCAGGGGTTGCGGCTGCCGGTGGTCTTTGGCATTTCCTGGCTTGTAGAAGCTTTGCCCTGATCTCTGCCATCATCTTCACGTGACCTTCCCCCTCTGAGTGCGACTGTGTTCAAATTGTTCTTATAAGGACCCCTGTCGTACAGGATTATGGGCCACTCTAATGATCTCACCTTAGGGTGATTATTTCTGTAAGGACCCGATTTCCAAAACTGGGTTACATTCTGTGGCATTTGGGTCATATGTCAACTTACCAATTCTGGGGTGAACACATGGCACCCAGATTGCAGGCCCTGTGCCAGCCGGTAGCCAAGCCCTGCAGCACATGAGCTACACTTCCCAGGCTCTGTCTACACAGAGGTCAAGAGAGGGCTCTGTAAGCCGCCAGCTCGACAGTCACAGGTGGCTGAGAGCTGAGGGGGCAGCAGTACAACCTTGGAGGCCACAGGATTACACAGCATATCATGGGCCGCATTTGTCTCCTATAGAGACTGCAAAGCCTGGGTTGCAGGGGTTGTGTTTTGGACCCTGTGGATCACTTAACATACTTGTTGGACAAACTCGGCAGGGAAAGAAGGTAAACTGAGGTTGCAATGAGTGCAAATGATGATGTCCTGGATCGAGAAAAAGCCCAAGAGTTCAGGCTGTAGGTCAGTGAGGACCGGTCCCACCTAGTGCACACAGGACCTGTGGGATTTCAGAGCACACAGATGACACTTGGGGGCCAGCAGTGAGCAGTCAGCAGAGCCCAGAGCCCCTGTTTGAACTTCAGTGAGCAGTCCTTTGAAGGCAACTGCAATTTCCATATACGATTTCCATTAATATTTCAAGCAAAGTAAACCCATCTTCTGCAGCAAGTATCATCTTGAAAGGAGCCTTTGAACTACTTAAAAGGTAGACTCCAGGGTTACTTTTTGAGTAAGAACTCTTTTGTTCAATCAACAGGTACAGATTCGTAGTGCCAACCGTGAAACCCTGAGGTGTTTGGTATCTGCACACTGCCTGGTTCTGTGACAGTAACATGTGCATATGTTGCTTATTACATCACACTGCCGGCAGGTCTGGGCATCATCCCATTGCCAATCACATGAGGAGTCTTGCAGGAGAGGAGACGGATGAATAATCACACTAAGTAGGATAAATAAAGACTATAAATAGCCTCAAATCAGTTCAGGTCAGGTCTGCCAGGAAATTATGGAAAAAACTTCTTTTCAGATAAAGGGGTAGAGGAGTCTGCATCCATGTGCTGGCTGGCATGTTGACTGACGCTCAAGGTGTGTGTGTGTGTGTAGTGGGTCAGGAGTCAGAATCCCCAATCTTGCAGTCTGTAGAGGAGACGTGCAGAGTAGAAAAGGGCAGAGGAGACAGGCTCGTGAGGAGCAAAGGTAAGTAGGACAGGCTGTGTGGGGAGGTTTGGCAGGTGTGGCAGAAGAAAGGCAAGGCTCTTTCCCTGCCAGCATGTGGTGGTCATGGTGGTTGGATGCGTTAGTACATTTTCTGTTGCTATGATGAAGTGCAACTTTATAAAGAAAAGAGTTTCTGTTAGCGCAGAACTTGGGAGGTTTTAGGGCATGGCTCAGCAACAGCTCAGTACTCTGCCGCAGGCCTCCCAGTGGATGCTATCATAACTGTGGGGGTGCGTGGGAAAGGAAAAGACTATGTGGCAAGATTGGAAGTCAGAGATGAGAGAAGCAGACCATGATCTCCCTTTGGGCTTCATCACTTTAAGCCCCACCACCTCTCAATGTTGCAAGTTGGGGCTAAGCTCCCAAGGCATGAACCATCAGAGACCCTCAAACTCTCTTCTAAGCATAGGGTAGAAACAGGCAAAGTGACCGCACAGCAGGAGAGATACCTGCAGGCAGGGGTGCCCTCAACAGACCACAATCAAGACCATAAGCCACATGGAATGGGGGGTTCATTCTGACCTTCTGGTATGTCTCCTCCACTCCACAGATACCTGCAGATTCTGCTCCTTTCCTCCCTCGCCAATTAATAAGTGACCTTTAGTAACTCTTGACCTTCATTGCCTAACAATCATATGAGCTCCTTTGCTCTGTGCTGAAGTCTAGGGTGACCCTTGACCCTGGCATGGGGTGCAGGGTGGGAAGGACCCCACGACACCTGGGCAGGAGACATACATTCCTGCTGTTTTCTGTACACTTGTGAGCTGCACATTCCAGCCTAAACATGAAAATATCAAAGTGGTCACAGCACATAGAGAAGGGCAGGAGTGAGGATGGTGGCCACATCCACCCTGGTACACTGCCTGCTGGGTGACAGGCTCTTAGGCATTGAACCCATGGTTTCCTTTTAGTTTTGGGGATAATGGTTATGGTTCCCCACAACAGAAAACCATTGCCACAGCAACCGTGGCATCCCAGGACTCAGGCACTATTCTGGGACACAAAACACTACATTTTACTTTTCAAATGAATTGGATAGGATTTGCTTCAATCACATTGACATTTTCTAGAAAACCCATGAGCAGGAGAAGGAGGGATATTCCCAAGGCTGAGGTGTCTGCTGCTCACAGGAATCTCACATCTATTCTTAAGACAACAGGATGTGAGGATTGTGATGTTTTTTGTTTTTAAAAATAGCTATTATCATTAGTACAGCTTAAAAAATGATGCATGTTACAGTTTTGATAATTATGAAAATAAATGGGTTATCTATCTTAATAAAATCAAACCTTATAAAAAGTTTCACATAATAAAAAGAAACAAATAAGGTGAGCTCAAAAAATATAGTGACTATTTAAAAAAAATTTTTTTTGCAACACTGGGGATTAAAAGATGCCTGTCCTAAATACGTACTACAAAGAAATATTGCCACTAATCCCCCTCACGATACTTCCCCTGAGTTTGAACACATGCATCCCATCATTCTTGTTACTTTCTGAAATAGTTCTCAAAGTTTGCTTTCATAGGGTCTTAGTTGGTGCTGTTGTAGCTGTCTTGATGTCCTCTCACCCCAAAACATTTACTTTTCATGGTCTTTTGACTTTAGGGAAGAGCCAGAAGTCACACAGTGGCAGATTTGATAAATAAAGTACATGAGGACAAACCATAATATTTTTTGAGCCTGCCTGTCTGTTAGATGCACTCAGCAGCAGCATTGATTGTATTTTTTTTTTTTTGGTGATACTAGGAATCGAACTCAGGACCTTGCACTTGCCAGGCAGGTGCTTATGCCACCAAGCTACATCCCCAGCCCCCAATGACTGTATTTTTTTAATCCTACCTCAAAATGATACTCACGAAAGGAGACTTCCAGAACTGCTTCAGAAATTAGCAACAATCATAGGATAAATGTGTCTGAAATGTAGGGCAGTATTTTGAGGGGAATTAATGGCAATGTGTCTTTCATTGCAATAAATTAAAAAAAAAAAGAAACCCTAAACATTCACCATATATTTTGACCACACCACATAAGCTGTGTGTGGTGGGACACACCCGTAATCTCAACACTCTGGAAAGCCCAGGTTCAAGCCCAATTTGAGCAATTTAGTGAGTCTCTGTCTCAAAGTAAAAAACAAAACAAACGAACAATAATAATAAATGGGTCAGAGATATACCTCAGTGTGAAAACCGTTGGTTCAATCCCCAGTATCATAACCAAATAACATGTATCAAAAATGCCAAATGATCAAACAACTATCAAATTATAGTTTCTGGAGGTAGATAATCAAATGTCCCATCCTGAGACATTTTGATAAGCAAAGTAAGAAAATGAAATGGCAGAGTTAAGGCAGAAGCAACAGGATCCCTGACCTTTAGCCAATGGTCCAGTGCAGGTGGAAGGCACAGCCAATACCCTCTGGGAGCCACCTTTTGAGACAGATGCCTGGTACCCCACCTGGGGAGGTTCTCCTCTTCAGGGTCTCTGCAGAAAGCTCAGTGAAGGCCTAATCTCAGCTCCTCCCTCTGTAGAGGAGAGAAGTGAGTGCAGCTACCTGGCCACACCTGTACATTGCGTTTCCCATTTCTCCAAACTCTCTGCACATTCATGAAGAACTTTCTGTTATTTATAACTCTCTCGTGGGATTAGGATACTAAAGGGTGATGTCAATGACAAGACAAAATACCTTTTGTTCCCAGCTTAGCCACCTGTCAACAGCATGCTAAGCAAATTGCGTTCCATAGCAGCTCCTACATGGCCAGTGATATGAACATGGGTGACTGTAAACATTGGTGGCATCACATGGGGCAACCTGGGGATAGGGCTCTGGTGTAAAGCATATCATTAAAAGGAAAAAAATGTATTGATGCTCTCTGAGTTATGATAAGATTATATTGCCACTAAGCCCATCACAATTTGAAAATATCGTAAATGCATTGAATACATCTGACCTGCTGGACATCTTTGCTTAGCAACATAGCATCACTTATCTGCCACTGTGACCTGGGCTGCTTGGGAGCTGGGGCTTGCTGCCAATGCCCAGCATCTTGAGAGAGGATCAGACAGTATATTGCTAGACAGGGAAAAGATCCAAATTCAAAATGTGAAGTATGGTTTCTACTGAGAGTACATCGCTTTTACACCATCCTATAGTCAAAAAATCATGTCAAACTGCCCTAAATCAGGGACCATCTGCATGCATATATAAATGGTACCTGCTATTTACGAAGTGTCTATGCTGAACCAGAGATGGCCTGGTGTTTTCTATTGATGATCCTGTCTCCAACTACAGGTTCCCCCAGAGTGGCTGACACCCAGAGTAGGTCATGGCTTACAACTCCTTTTTCCTATAGTAAGATTATTTTCAGTAAGAGTCATGTAATAACCATTATTTCCTTGACTCATGTGTTTGTTTCAAAACAAATCATTACAAAAGAGTAAGAGTCAATGTTAAGGGTATTATCCTAATCCAATAGAATAGTTCATATAAGTGTGGAAATTTACATTCACTGAAAAAAAATTATACCTTGCAGTTTGCATCAACTGCTGTTTTACATTTTAAACACAAAAAATGAATTCTAAGTGGCTCCCTGAACGACGGCTCAGCAGGCCTGCAGAGCCATGGCCCTCTCCAGCTTGCTGCAAGTCGGTTTGGTGACAGGAGCATAGATGACAAGAGGAGGCAGAGGCAAGAACCGTGTCAAAAGGTTAGTTCAGGCCACTTGAGGCTATGTAGCTTCTGGGCATCAGGAGCCCAAAGCTGAGCCCACATGTGTTCAAGGACCACAGTATAAAGACAGACCTGTGGCAGTTAATGATGGGAAGAGTTCCAGGAAACATGTCATTGTGAGATTTCAGTTCATTGTGTGTGGACTCATACAGACCCAGATGCAGCAGGCCCATCACTCCATGTGGCCTCTTGATGCAGTCAAGGGTGGTGGTAGCACAAGATATCTGAGGCTGCTGGTAATGAAATGTGACACAGTGTATGGGTTTGATCCTGTGTCCCCCCAAGGCCTCATGTAATCTGGACGGGGCTGAGTCTGGCATTCATGATTGGCTTATTGTCTAGCACGGGGATTGGTGATGTGAGTGCTGTACCTGCCCAGGGGCGGAGCCGACATGCAGTGTAAGGGCGAGAGGAAGGCGTGTCTTTCTCTTTCTCTCTCTCTCTCGCCTGTTCATTTTGCTGCTTAGCAGCTGCCATGAATGGTGGCCCTGCCATGCCGTGCTGCCTTGGAGCCAACTGAGTGTGGACTGAAACCCCTGAGAACTGTAAGAAATAAACCTTTCTTACCTTCATTTTGGGCATCAGTTATTTTGTCTCAGTAACAAGTGAAAAGTAACTAAGACACACAGTATTCTATTGCAAACTTTCATAAATAAATGGAATGCATTGTATAATAATGGTGAAAAGCATAATACGAGGTGTTATCAAAAACGATATCTTAAAAGCATTTTCAAAATTTACTACACCAAAACATACATTGCCACTAATTCTCCTCAAAATACTCCCCCTCACTTCAAACACACTTATCCTGTCATTCCTGTCACTTTCTGAAGCAGCTCTGGAAATCCACTTTTGTGAATGACTTTTGTTAGGCTGCCTTAATGACCTGAATCAATTAAGACATTTATGTTTCATGGTCATTTTGACTTTGGGGAAGAGCCAGAAGTCACAAGGTGCTAGATCCAGTGAATAAGGTGGATGAGGACACATGATAATGTTTTTATGAACCTGCCCTTCCACTGGATGGCACGGCACCAGCACTCACTGCACTTGTTTTTTCAATCACACCTTGCAAAAACACTCATGAAAGGGGACTTGTAGCACTGTTCAGACAGTGGCAGAAATAAAAGGATAAATATGTTTAGAGTGAGGGGGAGTATTTTGAGGGGAATGAATAGCAATACGTCTTTCACATACGCACTCACCATATATTTTGATTACTCCTTGGCTAGCTGGGCTAGGAGTGTGTGTAGCTCAGTGGGAGAATACTTGCCTAGCATTTGCAAATGCCTGGGCATAATTAATACCCAAACTAATAATACAGTCACCTATGATACGGTCATGTATGACACACAATTGTATCTGTCAGATTGCTGGTGGTGCCATAGGTTTATTTTACACCACGTCAGCACAAACAGGTGAGGAACACATTGTTGAGCCCACAATCTGATGAGGGTTGTGACATCACCAGGTAGCAGGAGCTCCTGGGTGCCTTTGTAACCTTAGAGACCACCATCCTATATGCAGTCCATCAGTGACTGAAATGTCATCATGGGGAACAGCAATGCATGACTAAGGCTCTCCATTTAAATTACAAAAAGGTTTTCCACTTTATTTGAAGTTTACGAATATATTATGAAAAGTCAACAGTCATTTATAGCAACTGTTTAGAATTTGGATCTTTTCCCATTGAGAGAAAAGTGTTTTTGTTTTTTAATAGTAGTAATGATGCTTAAAAGTGGGGGTGTGGTGATTACTGGCTGGCCTTGGTGTTTTCTGAAATTTCCTGCAAACTCTGTGTCCTCTAACTCCTTGAACCCAATGCCAGCAGTTCTGACTCTGGTGAAACCATGAGCAAGGGTTAATACTGTGAGGTTATTCACAGAGCAGCTGAGGTTCGGGCAGGAAAGATTTTACAGCAAGCAACAGTGGCTCTTGGGGGCTATACAATTTAAGGCAGAAAGTATGGAACCAAATAATAGAAAGTTATATCCTTGAGGCTCTGAGCACACAGTAGGGCCTCATAAAAGCTCTGAGCAGATGTTCTAGCTAAATGAGCAGTGGAGCAAGCATTTTGAGGCTGGGTCCTTCTACTGGTGGCCACAAGCATGGCCACCATGATACCCTGGCCCAGTGACTGCCTCCCAGCCTGGAGGAGCTGGGTACTCGCTGACAAAGGTCCTCATCACCCAGAAAGACAAAGGTACTCATGGAGAATTCCAGGAAGGACTCAATTCCAGTGATGGTATAATAACTGGAATATGGATTCAACTCCAGTGAGAATTAAGTGAACATTATTACCTGCCCCCAGCCACACAATTTTTTCCTTTTTTTCTCATTGATATTTTTATTGTTGTTCTGGGCACCAAAAGGAATATTGCTCATTCATAATGAAATAAGCAACACATGGTGTTCTTAATTTTTTCCCCCTTTTTTAGAGCACATCAACGTGCAATTTGTCTTTTTTAATGCGGTAATGCCACATGAAAGCAGAGGAGCCTGATAGGTAACAGCCAAGGTCAGAGTTAGGAAATCCCAAGGTCAGACCCAGGAGCCTGGACTTAACCCTGAACTCAATCCTGAACTCACACTGATGGCCAGTGAGTCCTGTCAGATAAATCACTGTGCTTCCTGAGCCAAACTGCTATACAGGCCATCAGCTTGCCAAACATTTGCCAGCATCTGTCACCTGCCCTCCTTCTGTCCTACTCTTGGACACAACATTCTCACTGGCCTACAAGCAGAGTTAGCAACGTAGTCAGCAAACCCGTACTAAAAGCCTTCTTGGTGCTCACGTTGTTGGTTGTGCCAGGGCCTAGAGGAGATGCAACCCTGTCCTGAAGCCCAGAGTCTCATGGGAAAACAGAGAAATAGAGGAGAGTCTCTTGTCCTGTGGACCTAGCCAGCACTCAGAGCAGGGCCCTGGGAGGGCGAGCACTCTGTCTTTACAGCAGGAAGAAGGGACATGGGGCTGGACTGGATTCTGTGTGCTCTGATGCTGAAGGGGCCACCATATCTCCACCCTCTTCAAAAACCAAAGCATTGCGTCAGCCCAGTTCCAAGTCATGGTGAAAACACAGCTACCTGCCCTTTAGTAGGAATGCAAATGGATTTTCATGGGGAATGGGAACCAGGAGTCAGACAACCAACTCATTCCAAAGGCTAGAGGTCTCTGGAAGAGGCTTTGACAAAGGCCAGATCCCAACACTTGGCTATACCTCTCAGTGTAACTTCAACTTTCCTTCCAAATTTGAGGGAGAAAACTCAGGGCAGAGTTACTGGCTTTGCAAGAGGGCTCCCTGCCCCATGATACTTTCCAGAACAATTTACCATCTTCATAGGGAGATGTATAAGAAACCATGAGAAGCCACTTTTCCACCATGGTATGCTAGGTCCCTCCCACAGACTGCATAATACACTTGGCCCCAATTCAATGGACGCTATTGATCTTGTCCATTGCAGCCACAATCATGCTGATCTTACTGGGCATGACCTCGAATGGAGACTAGCAGAAGAACACAGCTATGCTATGCTCTCCCTTTTTGGGCTCTGCCTGGTGACTGCATTTTTTGGATTGCTCTAGGAAGTGGGCTTGCTTCTGCTCTATGGTAAAGAACCCTCCTGTACTTCCTAGGAGCTGAAAGGGCGGTTCACAGCGCTCCACTGTGGCCCCTAAAAACTTTGCGCAGGATCCTGAAGGAATACAGATAGAATAAAGCTGACTCAGGGAAGGATCCCATATTATGGGTCCAGAAATGTACTCATCCCTTAATGTCACCCCCAGTTTTATCCTAGCTCTCCACCCCTCTAGTCCTGTAACTTTGCTTCTCCAGCTCTCCCTTAGGAGATCCCAATGCATGCTTCAGGGATCTGGCCTAGGAGGAGGAAGGTTTGCAGGTATTTATTATCCTTTCCTGAAGTTGTCCCTATTTTGGCTGCCTCCTTGGTAAGGGCAATCCATGTGGCCATGGTTCCGGGGACGAAAGGATTCTGATGTCCCAGCCTTACGGTTGGACCTGGAAAACTCACAACTTGTGACCTGCACATAGAGCTGGGGTAGATGACTTCTCTCTGCTGCTTTTCTGACAGCTGCTGCTGTTTTATTAGCTGTTCACCCTGCCCCTCTGGCTCGGCTAAAATCAGCAGCACTTTGGTGCACACGTGTATAAACTCCTTTCTTTGCTGCCTCCATGAAATCTTTCCACTTACACTTATTAGAACCAGAATTAGAAACCTTTTCTCTGTTCAGTTTAATTCCACCACGCATATTCTTCCAAGCCCTCAGCCCTTTGATGAGGCTCAAATACCTGAAATCCCACAAAGAGCTTTAAGAAAGAACTCTCAATTCTCTCTGTTTGCATTTGGGCTCAGCACTAACCAAAAGGGAATCGTAAATGCAGCTGTGGCAGGGAATGTGGACAGAGAAAATTGAGCATCTGTTGAAGTTGCTGAGGCCCAGAGACACTCTGCAGCTGGTCCAAGATCTTCCTGAAAATTCTGGATTGGAACCCACACCCTTCTGAAGATGCTTGGTCAAATGCTTTTTCTTCAGCTTCACTCCCAGCAGCTTTTGCAGAGTAATAAGAATATTTCTTTGACTACTTCTGGACGCTAGTGTGCAAACTACATGGGGCTATCTGCAAAAAAGACCAAAAGCTCTGGGGTTTAGTACTTTTCCCTAAAAGTCACACAGGGCTCTACCTGGCTTACTGAGGACTGGGGTGGGGGAAGGGCCCTCCTAGCAGGATGCAGAGAGAGACTTTCTCTCCTGGCTATGGCCCAACTGAAGCCTTGTGTGGGCTCCTATAGTTGCTCTTGAGCCTGAAAAGCGAGGGATGCCACCAGGGAAGGTCACAGATGAGGAGCAAGGACAGAGCAGGACCAATGTGGACCGAGCACCCTCCCAGGAGTGTGCAAGGACCTTGCCAGGTATCTGTGAAGCTGCTGCCCATGGACCTGGAAATCCACTGCTCTGTGGTTCACCCCCTAATTACCAGTTATGCAGCTAGCTCTCCACTTCAAAATGCAGGAGGTGGGGACAGAGAGCAGTCAGGACCTGGTCCCCCAAAGTCGCTGTGTAGGTCAGGGGCAAACTGGGCATAAGATATATATGACAGGAGCTACTATGCTGAAAGGGAAAAAGGGGTTGCTGCCGATTAGAGGTCTACATCAGGAAGGGTTCTGGAACCTGCAAAGAAAGGGCTGGAGAAGAGCTTTGGAGGGTGAGTAGCAGTGGGACAGAAGTGATCTGAGACCAGGGACGGCTAGGCCAGAGGCGCACAGTCAGGACAGGGACCACTGCAGTATGTGACTTATATGGAGAGCTGGAGAAAGGGAAGGCAGGACAGGAGACTGAGACACAGGCCCCTGGGAAGTGGGCACAGCCCACTGTGGGCCCACAGGATTTGCTCTCAGTCCTCCCTGATGACAGTGACCTATGCTGGGGAGCGGTCAAGGACCCGGGCTCCTGGCCACAGATACAGTCTATGGCTGCTTCCAACTATTGGACCCATGGAGTCGTCCCCCACCTGACCTGAGCTCACGGTCCTGGACAAGCAGGGTAGCAGAGACACACATTCCTTGTCTTTCTTCCTTCTCTTACTTCTTTTCCTCTTTCCATTTCCTTCTCCCCCTCTTCCTCTCCCCGCTAACATGTTATTTCTCACCAGACAGCATCATGCCAATGACTCTTCCCACCAGACTGTGTAGCCTTGAGAGAGCCTTGTCCCCCTGAATCACAGATTTCCTGTCCCACAGAGTAAAGGGGACCAACTTGGCAGGGTCCGAAGTTACCTCTTGTGATATGAAGCTTCCTGGGCAGGTACAGAATCTGGCCAGGTACAGAATCTCCCAGGAGGTTTAGGGGGTGTGGTATGTGAGACCCAGGACTGACCTGGACTCTTTTATATTCTGAGTCCTTGCTTTCCTTGTATTACCACCTGTTAATCCCTAAAAGACAACTACTTCTGAAAACACCATGAGACTTTACAACTTTCACCATAAGCGGGTGGGCAGGGAACAGATCTCAAGAGCACTGGCTGGTCTCCAAGGGCCTGGAGTGTCCTCAGTAGGTCCTAACAGGCTTCTTTCCAGGGGCTGTTCATGGCAGGGTGGGGGGTAGGGTGAAGTTCCAGTTCCAGGGCTCTGAGTTCCAGGTCTCTCTTAACTACACGAGTCCTCATGGCCCACTGTGAAAGCACGTAATTCACCTTCAAGTTTAAAAGCCTCAAAGTAAACTCCCTGCTCTGTAGGGACAGACTGAGGAGCAGAGTCAGGGGAGAGGTCATTGGTGTGATGCTGGCTGGTGTGGCAAATAGCACAGAAAAGCAGACGAGGGAAGAGGAGGAAGGGAAAAGAGAAGGGGGAGAATGAAGAGGAGGAGAAGGAGGGAAGACAGACAATCTCTGCCACCCAGACCATCAGGCCTGAGCTCAGGCGGGGATGGGGGCTGGGAGTTTGGACTGTGCCTGTGGCTGGAAGCTGGGGTTCAGGCCAGCAAATCACAGGCCAGGGTTTAACATGCAGCTCTCAGCAGTAGGAAAATGGGTTTCCTGAATGGAATGCAGAAGAAAAGACGTAGAGGGAGCAGGCCCAGGGCTCTCTTGCTGGAAGGAGCTGCCCTGCTGAGGCTCTCAGATGTGGGCAGGCAGAGGCAGCTTGTGCCAGGCACGGCAGCACCCATGATAAGCTGGCGATTCCACCAGAATGCGAAGTGGGTGAAAGACAAAATCTCAATGCCTCCAGTCCAGGGAAAAGCTGCCTCTGTGCCATCTGTGCTGGTCTGAGCTTCAGGGAGGGAGGGGGACAGAGCTGGAGAATCCAGTAGGACCCTCGGCAAGGATGGGTTCATCGGAAGCCTGGGAAGTGACGGTGGCAAAAGGTTAGGGCCACACTGTCAGTGGGGTCTCAGGTCACAGCTCAGCTCCCTGGAACCACCTTATAGCTCTACCAAGTATCTGAGGTTCAGGAGGCTGGCTCTACTCCTCTGTAAGATGGGGACAGTGAAGGCGCCCTTAACAGGGTTATCCTCAGGTCTAAATGAAGAGCTGAGCCCAGTCATTGGCCAAAGCATGTCAGCTGGTTTGGGTTATGCAGCTCTAGTTGCCCATTCCTTTTTCCTCCAGAAAGCCATCCTGACTCTTTCTTACTGGGACAGAGTGTACCCAAGGCTGACTTTAGTCCTCCCTCCTTGCTACCTGTGGCAGACATGTAGGTTCTCCACCTGCAGGGGACCCAGGGCCAAATATCCAGCTCCTTAGCTGGGATGCAAAGTCCTGGACCCTGCTGACCCCAGTCCTGGCCTGAATTAGAAGAAATGCACAAGGTGGTTGAGAAGCCAGAACATAGCCCAAAGGGCCGGGGTCAAGAAGAGAGAACAGGGAGGCAGGGAAAGAGGGAAAGGGGTCAGGTAGGGCTTCAGGGCAGCAGAGAGAGCTGAGGAGAGCAGCAGAGTTTACCTCCTCCTAGGGTGTCCTGAGGGGACACCTGCTGCCCACTCAGATCAAGCCAGGTGCAGAGACCACTGCCTATTCAGAGAGGGCAGGCAAGGCCATGGACCAGCTCCAACCTGACATCAATACAGGGGAGGGACAGGAATCACTTTAAAACCAGAGGTGAGGACACATTATTTAGGAAGGGGGGCTCAATATTGGTCTCCATCCCGGTGCAGAGACCTCAGGGGCAGTGGAGGTAGGTTGAGGACAGGAGACCCAGGGAGCCACAGAGCCCTTGGTCTAAGAAGAGTGAAGACCGATCTCCAAGAGAGGCCTGGGGAGGGGCGGCCCTGCATGGATCTCAATGACCAACTAGATGTTCCTGCAGATCTAGAACCTGCTTCTCCGAGTAGACAACCTCTGTCCTCTGATTTGTAAACATAGCACACTTCTGCACAGCTTTCATAGTCCCAGAATTTTCCAGGAATGCAGCCCATCACCTGTGTGAAAGAAAGAGCATGTCTTGTTTGGTGCAGAATTTCAGTAAGAGGTGCTTGCCATAGCGAAAAACCCCAGCCCCGCCAGCCAAGCACTTTTCCCTCACACGTGCATGGGGAACCTGGAACTGACAGTGACGGTGGTGGAAGGAACGAGCATCCAGTACTGCACTGGGTCTGCCAGGGTGAGACACCTTCCCACCGCAGCGCGTGCCATGTCAAGTCCTTTACATGGCATTTCTGGTGCTGTCTTGATAATTACACAACTTACACACATAGGTTAAGCTGGTGTTATCTGTCAGGTCCACACGAGGATGAGGAAGGAGAAACATCTGTAATAAAAGGGCCATGCCCTCATGTGGCTGGGGACCAGAGGAGAGGGATGTGTTGAGTCTAAGGGAACTCAGAAAATGCACGGTGAGGTGAGAGTCTAGGGTCCCCAAAGTTCCCACCCTAGGGGTTGACACAGGGCTTCCCTGGGGTCCATGCTTCCAGGACCTGGAAGTAAACAGCCAGGAAAGGCTCCAGTTTGGGGAAGAGTTCAACCTAGAAGGACACCACGGAGGGGATTTGTAGGTGCACAATGTGGGATTTGCCACAGACATGCTTCCCAGCAGCCGTAAGTGTCTACCACAGGGGAGGAAGTGTGGCCGGGGAAGCCCTATGCAGGACATATCGCACCCCTTCTCAGGCTTTTGCTCAAGAAGCATTCCACTTGACCACAGAGTGGACAGGCCACATGGCACGCTCCAGCCGACGGGGACAATGCAGACAATGCACGTGGAAATGCACCCTGGACAGAAGGCTATGGTCTGCGGCCCATCTGCATGCCCCAGGACCCATGCCACAGTGCCCTTGGAAGCTCTGTACACATGGCACAGGGTAGACTGAAGATGGCAGCAAATCCCCAAGTGGACGCTCACCCAGGTGTTGGTGCCGAAAAATGACCAAATGTGAAAACACAATTCCAACCTGCAGCAAGTGGCCATATCAAAAGGGTGTCGCAGGGATTGCACAGCAACGTATCAACTGTGCTTTATGGTTCAGAAATAAAACTTTTAGATGGGCACGCACAAGGAAAAGGGGGAACCACACCGACACACATGAGACCGATCCCTTCAGCGGAGAACGATCAGTACCCAGAGTGAAGAAGGAACAACAGCTGGATGCATCAGGATAAAAGAGCCAGCCCAGGGTGCAGCGGGGACAGTGCACAAACACACAGACACCGGAAACCCCACACAAGCCAGGTCACACAGACTCACACATCTCCCACTGCTCTGCAAAGGGGGACATGAGAACAGGGTCAGCCCCAACAGAGGGGTCATGACACTAGCCGATCCTCACATCTGCCTAGGGACTGCTGCTGTGGTGGCGGGGGGGCTTTGTCTGCCCACTCGCAGCCACTTGTCTTGAAAATATTCTCTATGAATCAAGTCAACGGCTGTGTGATTGCTACTTAATTCTAGGGGAAATACTATCCCCACCTCCTCTGGGAAGGTTCATAAACAGAGACTCTACAATGGGGACCCCACACTGTCCCACCTCATTAAAGGAAATAGGACAGAGTGTGAGAGTCTCCCCAAATCTGCTGACTCCTCTTTTATATACATTTAAGATCATCATCATCTATGTTTCATCGGAAGTAGCGTATTTCACAGTCAACATGCCAGGAAAACAGAAATCTTCTCTCGGGCAAGTCCGAGCTATTTTATTTCTCAGCAGGTGGTACCCACCAAACAGGTATATTCTTAAAGAATCATGATTCAGAATCAGCCTGAATTGTACATTCTTACCTACAAATACACACACACACATGCACACACAAATATTACATTAAGAAATCTGTTTGAAAACACCACCCTCTATCTATCATCTATGCATATCTACAGCATAATGATACAGGCATCTGGTCTTGAAACCTAGCAACCGTATCCAAGTGTTCCTTAGTCAGCTAAGCAGGCGCCTGGACTCACACATCAGCTCAATTGGCTTCATTTTAACAAACACACACCTCTCGCTTCTCTCTCCATAGCTGCAGAAGGACAAGACGTATAAAAACAAACCTTGTTCGGCTGAAGAAGAACAACCCATGTCATTTAATCCATCTGGCAGTGCGTCTCCCCACAAAGCCAGGCAGAAACAAAAACAAAGATCGTGAAAAATAGGTTATCCCGATCGCAAGCTTATCAGCTTGCAACATGCTTAATATTTGCATGACTATTTCGGATGCGGGCTCCCCAGCTCCCTACCAGCCTCGCTTTCTGGGACTGCCGTCCTATAGAAGTCATCGTAAACGCTCTATGGCAAACACGCATCAACCTGGCTCGGCTCATCTGCTCAGCCCCAGCTAAACACTGGATGACAACAAGCAGGGATTAACTTTGGTATTCACAGTCGCTCTCAGACCATCACTTCCTTTGAGTCGGCAGATAAAATAACCCGATGGAGGTTACACTTGATATTTTAAAGAGGAAAGGGGGTAAAAAATAAAAATGCAGCACAGAATCAGACAGGAGAAGCATACACGCTGGCCGGCTTGAGCACAGTGCTGCATGCAAGACGCGATCTCTCTTTGAAAGACAGAGAGTTGTATCCACACAGCATTCCGGATCCATTTCTGGATTCTGCAGACCTCCAAGTGCCCATTAATCACATTGCTCTGGCCACACATTTACTGTCCTCCCCCCAAAGCCACATTGGAGCTTCCTAAGCGCACTGATTTCCTGACAGTGCACTTCCATGCCTAGAAAACAAAGGCTCCCTCATGCAACAGCCAGGGCTATTGGATCTTTTAAGGGGATCTTGTAAAGAAAAGAATCTCATCAATAAGCCTCATCCTCATCAATAAGCCTCGCGGGAAGTTAGGAAAATGTTACCGTGTTTCCATTTACTCGTTGTACTCAGTGTGGACTCCCCAACTTGGAATGTGGGGTCCTCCTGCCATGCCTAGGTACAGACAGGTGCCCCAAGGTAGAAGGGTGAAGGTGTGTGTGTGTGTGTGGGGGGGGTCTTACCTTCATGTCTTCCAAACTCAGAATCCTGGCAGGGGTGGATGGGTCCCCCAAAACAGTGTCCTGGCCCCACTCAATGTCAGATAAACAGGGCTCTGCTTGTGAGCCTAGAGGGTGTGTTCTGACCCAAGAACGAGGCAGGACAGCCCCAAGTTCAAGGGCTTCCCTGCTTCTCCTAAGCAGCAGTACAGCTGCACTGAAGATTGTAAAGTTGAAATGTAGTCCCCATCCCACCCTCTCCACCACCTCCCACCATAATCCCTGAGGCTGACAATGAGAGACAAACTGCACGTGGAGAACACACCGGAGTCCTCTGCGGATCACCTGACGTGCTCCCTTGTCCCCTGTTCTCCAGAGGCCGGGGAGATAAGATAGCTTTGACTACAAAGATCACGGCAACATCCTCAAAGTCTCAGAGAGCACTGCGCAGAGGGAGCCAAGCCAAAGAACCTAGAGCAGGGAAGCGATGTGACACCGTGACCTAATGTTACAGACCCAGTAACACCTGGTACAAGGCGGGCAGGAATGTACTCAACATAGCCCACTGCTCCCAAATGTCTCCCTCTGTCAGACGCTGGTAATGCCACACTGCACTCTGGTGAACATAATCCAGAAATGTGTGTCCTACCCCTTAACACTCAATACTGATACTAGGGGATGGGGGTGCACATCAAGAAAAGAGGGGTAGGGAAGGGAAGGGAATGGCTCACCTTGGATGGTGAAGCCTGGGGAGAAGATCATTCACTGGCTACACGTCATACAAGTTTCACTACGTGCCATGCACTGTGGGGCAGGTGCTGTCAGATTCACTGCTCTAGAAGAGTTACCAACCTAGAGGGTCAACAAGCCATAAAACAATCTGAGTGCCCCAGAGTGGGCAGAATAATAGCTCTTAAAGATATGTTCCAGTCCCAATCCAACACCTGTAATCGTAACCTTATTTGGAAATAGGATTTTTGCAGATGTGATTAATTTAAGGATCTCAAGATGAGGTTGTCTTGGATTTAAGGCTGGATGGATGTCCTTATAAGAGAAAGGTAGAGGGAAAGTTGAGATACTCACACAAAGGGGAAGGTCACGTGAAGAAGAGCAGAGAGTGGATCAATGCATCCCCAGCCCAAGGACATCAAGGGCCACCAGTCACTACCAGAGCTGGACAGAGGCTAGGGCTGATTCTCCCCTTGGGCCTCCAGAAGGGACCCCTTGCATCACCTTGATTTTGGACTTCTGGTCTCCAGAAGTGGCAGAGAATAAATCCCAGCTTAAAGCCCCCTGGCTGTGGTCATTTGCTATGGCAGCCCCAAATGTCATGTTCTCACTAGACCCACAGGACACAAGGGTGTGCAGGGTGCTCAGGAAGGCCTGGCAGGTCATGGACACAGATGTGGAGTCAGTGTTTGGATGGCCAGCATCAAAATCACCACAGGACCCTGAAGCAGTGATTCCAGAGGTCCCCAAGCCTACCAAGTCAGACTCCAGGGATGGTTCCAGGTATCTGCCTTCTACACAAGATCCCAGGGGACACAGGTGTACCTTAAACCTGACAGGTGCTACAGGGTGCTAGGAAGCCTGGGAATTTCATGTAGGTGGGTAATGAACAGAGATAGGATGGGATGGGATAGGGTAGGGTGGGGTAGGGTAAGGTTGCTAGGGAGGGGAGGGGAGAGCAGGGGCTGAGGTTTGGCCCAGGATCAATTACTAGCAACGCAAAAGACTTAATGGTAGTAGGAGATGAAGAAGCATACAGAACAACTTGGGACTGGGACATGATGGAGAAAGAAGAGTCACAAAATTCAAAGAGGCAAAGTGTGAGAGTCTGTTCTGTGACAGCGAGGCACCATCTCCCACTACACAAGGAAGCGGCTCACACCAGCTGGGAAGGTGAAGGGCTTCAGGCTTTGCAGCAACACTTCTAAGGTCCCAGAGTGAGGGTGGGGACAAAAGGGCCACCATCCTCTGAGGTTATCACCTCCCAAAGAGCCTGAGAATTTTTCTGAATCTCCAGATCAGAAGAGTGCTCCTGGGAGAGGCTGTGAACAAGCAGCAGGCAAGAGTCCAGGCTCCCTAGGAGCCCGCTATTGCAGGTCCCCAAGGATGTTCAAATACGGTTTGGACTTCTGCACACTGACTGGAAACAGGGTGCCCTTCTGGGAACAGCACCAGGAGCCATCAGTTCCTCTCCAGATGGAAGGTACCAGGCGTGTCCTGCAGGAGCTCTGGGTTGCAGTCTGGGGTTTCTGCCCTTTCATAACTCAGGCCTGCTCCACTCCTCCTCCTCAGAGCAGGTCCCTACCTGGCTGCACCCCCAATCTGGGAGGGCTCCTAATGACCCTGCCGGGCCCTCACTCTGATCTCACAGAACATGCTGAGAAGGAGCAGACTGAGTTTTTGAATATTTCACCCATCTGTGGGGGAGAAAAGTCAGGGAAGCCATTCCTTTTTGGAAAGTTAAAATTGCATTGCAGAAGTTGAAGAGGAATTTAGCATCTGCACAGAGACAATTGATTCTGCAGGGAAGCACTTATTCTGGACACTGGAGGAGGTCAAAGTGGGCAGGATCAATTCTGTCTAAAATGACTTCTCTCCAGCATGGAGGATGAGTAACTTGCCTGCCATCAGTGAAACACCTCCGTGAGCAGTACAGACTTCCAGATGCCTGCCGGGAGAGCTGTGTGCTGGACCCTTGGTCCTTTACCCTATCGATGTTTAAACCATCTCTGCAGCCCCAGGCTGCATCCTCCTCCAGCTCTGCCACTCCTTTCTAAGTACATGGCAAGGGCTGACCCACAGCTGGCAATGCTAAACTCTGGTGGCTCTAGAGCCATGAAGGCTGGACAAAAAAGAGCTGAGAGGGAGACCCTTAACTGTGAGGAAAGGGAGCCATCCTGCTGGAGGTCGGCAGCTGGGGAACCCGTTTTTTCCCTCTGCCTACCCTTTTCAGTCAGGGTTCCAGGACCAGTCCATGTGGGCAGCTCTCCCATGGGTTCGAAGTGTCCTTGCTCCACAGGAGGTAGTTGGCCATGCTGGGGGGAGACAGCACAGGCATTGTCCCCTGAGTGAGATGGCTTGGGTTTGAGCCCTGGCTTGCTCATTTGCTACAGGAAGTATGATTTTGAAAAAGTATAGAAGCTGCTGTGGGAGCCCTGCTTGCATGCTCTGGCCTCATTGCTCTCATGCACAGCACTGCTTACCAGCACCTGCAACTCTCTAAGGAGGGCTTTCCTAGTACCTAGAAGGAACCTGCACTAAGGAAGAATTTGAACTACTGGGAAAACACATAAACAGCCCCACCCTGGGAACAGGGGTGCAATGCCAAAGTATGTTGGTTGCTTCACTAGGACTCAAGAAGGACAGGGCCTCCAGGTCCACGCTGTCATGCTCACTGACACTCTGTTCTGGTGCCTCCTCCTCCCAGCTTGATTCCCTGTGTCCCCAGCGCCCTGGCATTCCTTTCACTCTAACCCTGCCCTATTCTTGCCTTGAGCTCTGTGCCAGGGAAGCTGACTCCAAGGCCCCATCACTCCTCAGGGCCTTCTTTGGTAAGAGGGAGTCAACCCCATCCAGAAGCAGAGGCCTTTGTGTATAAAACACTAGGCCCACAGAGCCTAGTAAGTGCCACCTGTTTTCACTGGCCAGAATTAGCCAGCTTTCTCAGACAATGGCACAGATAATGCTTCAAATGCATGCATGCCATAGAGACAGGCAGAACCTGCCCTTCCTTGCCATATACCCAACCCGTGGCCCTACTGGTAATAAGGGATGGTGCCGGGCAGGTGTGCAGGTAGAGAAGAAGTAAATGGGCTCAGTACTAGTGGTTTAGTTAACACGGTGTTGACTCAGGGCCCACAGCCCTCATGCCCTTCATCCCTCCCCCTGGAGGCTTTCCACTCAATCTTCAACCATAGTTTGCACTGGTGCCAGTTTGCTAGCACACAATCACAAATCTCTAGACAGTTCAGATGGAAAGAAGTCTTCAAAAAACCAAACCAAAACAAAACAAAAGCAAGAAAAAATCAAAGCAACTTCCTTGGAGATGCAGAAGGGACACTGTGGGAAGGGCAGATTTTCCACAGATCTTTTCCCTTTGGGGCCCTGACAAAGCCTCCAAAACAGGTAAATTCATCATCTGGTTGCAACAGGAAGCTTGGGTTCACCACAGGCCCAGATAGTTCACCAAGGGGCAGAATCAGGAGGCTCATGTCCCAACTCCAGCCTGTGACATGTAGAAGGGGAAGGTACTCGCTCAGCAGGGGAGGCTGTTTGCAGTTCAAATAATTCATCCCAGTGGGTGAGTGGTCACTAACTAGACTTGCCTGCCAAACAGGTATCTCTTATAATAATAAAAAAGATTTCAGTTTGTAATAAGGTGTTTGCATCCAGATAGGAAAGCAAATTATATCTCCAAACTGAACAGACAAGTCATCTTTCTCCCAGAGCTGGGTTCTAACATCAGCTTCAAGTGACCCGGCACGAGAGCTCTGCCTTTTGCAGGAGAGTTTGGTAGCTGATCCTTTCAACTGAGGAAAAGAGGGAAGGGTTGTGAGTTGTACGGAGGGCCTCAGGCAGAAGTAGAGCTGAGTCTCTGCTTCATTCAGAGAGCAAGGGAAGGAAGCACATCGGCCTCCCACTTGGCTGTGCAGGTCCAGCCAAGGTTGTCAGTTAATGACCATAACAGAGACCCTGGAGCTCCTGACTGTGGCAGGCAGCTTGGAGAGCTATGTGCTTTCGGGAGCCTGCATCCTGGGTCATGTGAACAGTCCCCACTGTTGTAGGTAGGACCTACACTGGGGATTGATCGCCACCTTCCCTGATTCCCTTTTTGGCCACTAGTATTTCATTCCTCTAGGCAAGCCTGTCCCACTGCACTGCTCTCTGATACCCAGGAGGCAGCAGGAAGACAGTCTCAGGCATTCTAAGAGCTTAGTTCATTTTCTAAATCACTTTGGTGACAGGAACCCATCCATCTCTATAATGCACTCATGGAGGTGCTGATGTGGCTGTGTTGGAGGCCTGGAGTTTGCAGCAATTAAGTGATTTGTCCTGGCTCACAGGAGGGTGGGCATCAGTATCAGCGCAACCTTTGGGAGGCCTGATGCTCCTCACAGGGTGTGGGATGATGCAAGCCAAGCATCTGCCTCTGCATCTTCCTACGATTCCCCACGCAGTACAGGAACCAGCCAGAGTCAAGGCAAGGCACACACTGGACACGATAAAGACGGGACAGCCGGACAGCAGAGTTATGCTCACTCCCAGCACCCAAAACGGGGCAAAGGCACAGACAACGAGAGACAGACTCCTTCCCACCATTTCTTAGCCCCGCTCCAACCCCATTGATCAATGATGCCGTCCTTGAAAGCTCACCACTGTTGGTCCAATAGGACTGTTCCCCGCTGCAGGTCCTGTGGAAGCCCAGGGCTGGAGGGACCAGGCCAGTGGGCTCGTCCAAGGTGCAAGACTGGGCCCAGCCAATGGCTGGGCGGTGGGCACGGGGAGGAGCCCCAGACACTGCCCTCCTGGTTGGCGCAAGGGGTACTAAAAAGGGGAATGGTCATCAGCACTATTGCTGGGAAAGCAAAGTGGAGCAATGAGAGGACAGGGGAAGAGACACCACAGCCTGCTCTTCTGATTGAATCGCCACCACTGATCTACACGGAAGCGTGTACTTCCTGGTGCCTTCCGAATGAACACATCTAAACAACTGGCAACTTAATCCGACTTACCACTGGAACAACGATGCCCTGTATCTATCCCTTGACACTTAGCAAGTTTCCCTGTCTAGTTTCTTACTTTCTTAGATTTGTGGAAGATTTTATTTTTTAGAGCAGTTGTAGGCTCATAGCAAAACCAAGAGGAAGGTGCAGAGATACCTTCCCAACCCCAACATGCACAGCCTCTCCCATGGTCGACGTGTCCCACAAGAGCAGTACAACCGTTCCAACTAACGGACCTAACACCCGACTCGAAGTCCATGGTGTCCATTAGAGTTCGCTGCTGGGGTTGGACGTTTTCTGGGTTTAGACAAGGGTATAATAATACCATCAATTTCTCTCAATATTTGAGGAAATCAGAGATATAAATCAGATAGAGGTTCCTCGTGCCAACTCCCAGCACGGATAAAATGTTTCCTATTCCTCTTCCCACCCTCCCAAGTCAATTAGACTCATGTGGAGGGAAACCTTGCCATGGGAACCTTCAAAAGACACGAGAGCCTCACGCTCCCAGGAAGCAGTGGGTATAGTCTGGACCACAGCCCAGTTTCCAGGGTCTTCTTTACCCCTCACTGCTCTAAGTTAAGAAAACAGGACCAGAGGCAGAAGGGGTGCTTGTGCCAAATTCTCTATGGAGTTTGCTAACGGTGGGCTCTGAACCAATCTCAGGAGGATTCTGGAAAGCTGGAGAGCATATCCTTAGCCAAACTGAATGCTGCCAGTTTACCCATGAGCTTACTCACCGATGTCTGTCTCCTTGTGGTTTTTGATGTATTCTGCCAGCTCAAAGTTGCCTGCTATGATCGCCACCTGCAGATGAGAAATTACACGGAAATTAAATGTCAGCTGCAGAGTACAGTAATGGGTTTCTACAGACTTTACATCATTGAAGGCCTTGTGTTAGCGAGTGTCCAGTCACAGCTCGGCAAAGGGAAGCTGTGATGTCTATCAACTCACACTGATCCACTTTGACCCTATGAAACTCCCCCCAGAGTGCCAGGCTGTTTTATCATAATGGAGCTATCATTCCAGAACCTAAATGAGCAAGGGCTCTATCCAGAGGCTTCAGGAGAAATTTTTTGAACAGCAGCAGAGAATTCTACAAGGTCAGAGCCTGGAAGTGTCATCCTCACCCCTTATATATCCCATATTCCCAGAGAGCTTGTCCAAGTCCCACGGTCACATCCAGGAGTCCATTTTTCTGAAAGATAAAGCCAGTCCCCATAATGGACAGAAGGCAAAGCCTTGAGAAAGCATTTGAAGTTCATCAGATTTCAGTTCAGAGCAGAACATTCTGCCCATGAGTGTGGGCACAGCCAGGTGAGTGGCACCAGAAACAATCCTTACAAAAATTGTTCCAATGCAGCCCTGCAGAGCTGTTGCCTACAGCAAAGATTTTGTGTGGTGCTTGACATGTGAGAAGAGCAAAGTAAGTGAATCCATGTACCCTGGGGATGACCCCAAACCAGAGACCACAGGACAGGGGTCATGATACCCCAGAGAACAGGCTCTGGGCCCTCAGTCAGCGTGTGTGCACCTGCAGAAGAACTGAGCTTATGATACTGACCTGGGCAACAAATACATCTGTAGTAATTTCACACAGAGTGACAGTGTGGGCGGGACCAACTGATCATCTGGAGGTCACAAAAGCAAGATCTAGAGTTTTTAAGCGAAACAGCACCCATGCCTGCCCCCCTGATTTAAGACTCGTCAATCCTACCCTCAGGTGAGTCGACACCTTACAATAAATGTCTTCCTCTTACACACCATACACTCTCCCACCAACCATTACAGCCCTGCACCAGCATGCCCTGCAGGCATTGGTGGTTCTTGCTCGTGAACCCTGGGGCTGCCTGGGAGCTGTGGCTCACCATCACTGTCCAGCAGCAGCATAGCACAGGCTGCTAACCCAAGAAAAGGCCAAGAATAGAAATCAGAAGCATGGTGTATGCAGAATGCATGTTGCTTTCATACTGTCACAAAATAAAAAAATCTTCAATCGAACCAAGCCAAGGATCATTTCTCTCTCTCCCTGGGGCACTGTACCGTGAACCGAATAATGGTTAACGCAGTGAGGCTTATGTTATATGTATTCTAATACAAATTTTTCAAAAGACAAAATTCTAAAGCCAGGCGTGGTGGCACACTCCTGTAATCCCAGCACTTGGGAGGCTGAGGCAGGAGAATCATTTGCAAGTTTGAGACCAGCCTGGGCTACAAAGTGAGCCCAAAGCCTGCATGAACTGCATAGAGACCCTGTCTCAAAAAGATTAAAAAAAAATTCTATCTGTGCAGAATAGCAGGCAAGAAAGCCAATAGCAGACCTGGCTGGGGATCCACCCTTCAGGGTCAGCAGGTGTTGGAAGATGAATTAGACCAGCTGAGGGCGAGGGCAGAGGGGGTCTCAGAAGTGGCTGGTGAGCAGGTGGAGTCCTCGTCTTGCAGTGTCCTAAAGCACGGCCCCTCCTGGGATTTGCCTCTGCACTGTGGGTCCCCAGTCTGTGGCATCTCTTCTCCTGGGCATGGATGTACAAAAGGTGGAGGTCCAGGGAGGCACCCAGGACACTCCCAAGTCAGAGAGGCAGAGGCCTGAGGTGGCTCTTTTCTGAGGGAGGATCCCCTACATCCTCTTGCTCTTAGATCCTCTGACTTAGTTTTTAGATCTCAGCGAGGGCTGTTGGATTTGGCAAATCCTGACCCATGTCCAGGTGCTCAGCTGAGTGGTAGGTTCCCTCTCTGGGGCCATGAAGCTATGCTGTTTCACAGTATCATCTGGCCCCTCTGCCACAGGCAGGGCACCTCTCACCTGTCCCCATGGCCAAATGCCTCATGTGAAAGTGGCAGACAGACGGCGATGGAGGCCAGAGGTGATGGGCACAAGCCTTTAGCCTGTGCTGCCCGTGTGCAGATTCCAGATGCTTACTACATGGTACCAGGCACTGTGTTTAACCCCAGACCTTGGCTTTCCCATCTGTGAGGTGGGTGGGTATGAGAACTTGGTGAGATCATGAATGTGAAGGTTAGGGCAGTAGTGGGCACATGAAGAGCCCTGAAGTTTGCTGTCACTCCTGCATCAGAATGACTTTCTTGATGACTCATGTAACAGTGGTGGAGCACTCCTGACACACAGGTACATCCGGGCTGCCCTGAAGTGCACTCAGAACTGCTGCCAACAATGGCCAGAAAGGGGACCAAAGGCAGCTAACACTTCCAAAGAACAGCTCTAGGTATTGTCAACCTAGTACCAAAGCCAAGCCCACCACACTGTCCACTTAAAGTAATCCTGCCCATAATGCAAAAGAGACAATATACAGGTGACAGTGGCCTGTTTCTCCCAGCTCAGAAACAGTGTCTCAGGCAGCAGGTGGCATCACTGCCTGTCCTGTGTTTAGCCCACTGCAGGCTCCTGTACATGTCTAATAGCAGAGCTGGGGGCAGATCGGGTAAGGACACTTCAGTGCTGGACACTGGCTCACGGCCCCTGGTTTCAGATGCAGAAAGGAGGCAGGATGTGGGGCCTGTCCACTTGGATTTCAGGCATGCTTGTCAGTAACTATAATGCATTTATTGTGAGCACTCCATATGCACCACATGGCATCCGACCGCTTTACAGGGATCGACTCTCTTGGTCCCCACTCTGGGAGACAGGCATAGGTACCTGCTGGACAGATAAAACAGAGGCACAGAGAGTGTATGTGACTACCTAACACACAGCAAGTTTGTGCCAAGGCCAAGACATTTGGGTGAGATGTTCAGATCCAAAATCTTTCCCAAAGTATCATGGCACAGAATAAATACACTTCACTGATTGCAACATATTTTAGAGCTGACTAGTAATAGCATCACTTCTGGAGGTCACGCCCAGTTATAAGCACCCTAAGCTCCAACCTGGGTTTTCTGTGATATCTGTGATGGAGGACCCTTTGCTGGTGTCTTTCTTGAGACAGACACCAAGACCACTGCATGGAGAACAAGGCCAAACAGGACCTGATGCCTGGGATGCAGGGGTCTCTGTCTTTGACATTCAGAGCCACAGAGACCCCAAAGCATGCAGGGATATTAGCATTAGCCAGAGGCCATACCTCCTCCAATAGAAGTGTCCATATCCTTGGAGTGAGGCTCCAAAGAGACCATGGCTCATATTTCACAGAATCAACTGACTGGTAGTGGTGGGGATGGGGTTACTCTGTTTTCATAACTCAAAAACCGACAGTTGGGTTCTCTCTGGCACCTCAAATACTTATACTTAACAGTAATTTAATCTCATGCTCTGCAAGGTGCATCATCAAAGTCTGTACTATGACAATCTATTAGGGGTTAGGATGGTGGAAAGATGATCACGCTGATGGTTGGAAAGTGACACAGCAGGGTGGACTTGGCTTTGCTGGGGAAGGGACATTGGAGACTGTGTCTTGTGGAGAAGTGGCTGGAGCCTAGGCCTTGCCACACACATTGACCATATCCCTCCTGGCCATTATTGGAAGCCTCAGCTCTGGGACCTCTGCTATCTCCCCTAATACGTGCAACTCAGCATCTCAGTACTGGAGCATCACAGACTGTCTACATCACAGACATCCTGCAGGGCTCGGAGGAAATGCAGGGGACATGTCCACCTACACCCCTGTATTCTGCTGTGGACAGAATCTTCCTTCAACCCCAAAGGACGCATTGTACTACTCTACCAGGTAGGTACAGACCCATCCCACCTTCCCCAGTTCCCAGCCCTGCACCTCAAAGCTGGGATTATTGCAATCTTCTGACCTGATTTGCATGAGGCTGTGCTGACATCCTTTTGTTCCTGTACCCATCTCATCAAGGAGAACTTAGGTTTCAAGGGGCTCACACTGGCCAGTGCTACCTTCTCCTGGCCCAGTGCCCATGGTGTAGTGTCCCCCACAGACCCAGGAACAAATGACTCAAGAACTAGGCACTGTGAAGAGCCAGTACCACCACTGTGGGGCCTGAAGATTACACAGGTCCTGTGGCAAAGGTCCTGGGTACACAGGGGCTCAGAGTGTTGGGTGGGGGCGGAGGTGCCCTGAGAGGATGGCAGCCAGGACCCCACAAGGAGTGTGAGCTGCCACCTCCCACCCACATTGGGCACTGGCTTCCTTCTCTCCTGGTGCTGTCAACACACCTGCTGTATGCTGCACACTGTAGCCTGGTACAAACCCCACTGTAGCCTGTGGCTTCCCACCCCTGAGGGCTGCAGCCCTGCTTATGAAGGATGAGCCTTGATCTTGAATTTCCAGCCTCCAAAACTGTGAGAAATAAACTGTGGTTTCTAAGCTGCCTGGTATATGGTAATTGGTTACAGCAGCCTGAACAAACCAAGACAATGTCCACCCTACCCCATCTGTCACCTGGGCGAGAGCAGGGCTCAGCAAGATGCCAAGAAAGCCAGCATCCTGCCCAGGCAGGATATGGCAGCACATGTGAACATCTTTACAGCCATAGATGCCAATGAGCTGGCCTTTGGATGCACTTCCCAGGTCCACAGTATCCTGGCCGCGACAGCGCCTCAGAGCCACTGCTCTGCTGAGTGTCCATGGTGCAACCTGCTCTGATGCTGAGCTAGACCCAGGGTGAGGGCGGAAGCTGCCTCCCCCTCACTGACTGCTCAATAGTCTCCTGGCATCCACAGCCAGAGTGCGGGGGAACCCGCTGCCAGCCCCAAGGAAGCCTCCTCCTCTTGCCAAAGTGCAATGTGCTTCCGACAGTAAGAGCTATTTATAGGTGGCTCTGTGATTCCCCACATCTCCTTGCCAGCACTGGGAATGGTTCCTCACAGAGACACCAGGGGAGTCACAGGGACCCCATCCTCATCTCCCTCAGCTTTGGTTTTCCTATGCTAGAAAGCAACTGGTACCCAGAGACCTGGAGCCTGGCCAGGGTGCTGTAGGTATGAGCATCTGAGCATCTTCAGAACATGGCGGGGAGACCCAGGGCCTGGCTTGGTGAGGTCAAGGTCACTGGTCTCTAGGGACACTCTGTAAGGAAGTCTCTGACTATTCCTGGGCTAAAGCTGGGTATTTGGAGAGGCAGTGGATGACCCAGTGATGATCCTGCAGGTTCCAACAGGCACAGGGCCCTGGGGGTTATGAGCCTTTGCAAATCAATGCATATAACCCAGAGGTGCTTGGCTTGCTTAGAGACCCCCACAGCAATACGATGGTGCTGCCTAGATAGAACCCCTGGTGGGCAGCAGAGACAAGTGACACTCGTGCCACCCAGGAAATGCTGTCTCATGGTTCTGAGGTCCAGGAAACAGCTAGAGATGCAACATGGCAATGACTCATGAGGCTACCCTAAAGCAGGTCCATACTCAGTGACCCCCAGCCCCTGCAGGTTGAAAGGGGACCTGACACTTATGTGAAGACTTGCCCAGACAACGCCCTTTGAGAGTACCTAGGGGCGAGGGACAAAGTGTCCCCATGCCACGGAAAGTCATACAGATCCAGTCCTTCATGCTCCACTCATGACCAGGAGCAAGGGGTTGAGAGTCTTCCTCTGGCATCACAGGGCAGCAGGCAGGGCCCAGTGCTTAGGCACCTGATGGCCGGAGAGGGGTCACTCTAACACTGAGGCCGGCGATGAGCCACCCCGCCTCTGTGCCCACACTCCTCCTCTGTACCTGGGAATAGTAACACCAGCGTGACTCCTCTATGACTACTGTTGAGAATTAAAATAGCTAATATGGGCCAATGGCTTAAAACCATGCCATTCAATATTAACAAAGCATCTGCTATTAGCACTCTAACTGTGGAAACTTATCCAGTAGATGGAGATGATATCATTGTGAGGTGGGTTTATTTCAGGAATAAAAAATAATATAATTCACCTCATTAACTAAAAAGGGGGTGGCTAGAAAATCATCTTTGATAGCTGCAGCATCTGATCAATTTTGATGTTTTATCAAGGGCATCGGATATAATGATACTGATTTCATGACTAACATGTAATAGATTAGGAATAAAATATAACAGAAACGAATTAAGTGAACTTAGTCTGCGTCAACAAATACAGTCGACCCTCTGGAACCAAGTGTAACGCATTTGTGGATTCGACTAGCTGTGGATCAAAAGTACTCAGGAAAATGCCTGTCTGGGACATGGTCAGGCCTCTTGCTCATCATCTTTCTCTAACACAGTGCAGCAATTATTTGCATAGTTTTTCCTTTATTTTTTCCTGTCTTTTTGAGACAGGGTTTCACTGTGCAGTTCAGACTGGCCTCAAACTCACAGCAATCCTCCTGCCTCAGCCTCCCAAATGCCAGCATTTCCACTGTATTATTATAAATCATCTAGAGATTTTTTAAGTATACAGGAAGATATGTGTGGTTTCTATGAAACATGATGCCATTTTATATAAGAACCTAAGAACAACTGTACGTCACTTCATAAAGAAGCAACCCACATCTGACTGACACTTGATCTCAAGGGCTGCTGTTCTGGGCTTGCTAAGGGGAATCTGGGAGGGCAGGAGGCAGGCTGGCCTCACTGTATCTGGACTCCTCGGTCTCCATCCATGGCTCCTCCCATTCTCCAGTACACCAGACCAGCTTCCTTACACCACAGCCTCAGGACAGGGCTTGGGACCTAGTCTCCAAGGCTGACTCTGGAGCTCGCATAACATCACTTCTGGCAGGTTCCACTGGTTAAAGAACCAGAGAAGATTCTAGGAACATGGTGGGGGACAGACCCCACATGCTGATGGCACAGCTGCACGCTTCACCCTACCACATCTGTGAGATGGATGCAGCCAGGGTCCATTCATGAGTACCTTGTCTTTTGCACCTGGCTCAAACAGAAGCCCCAAAGGTCACACCATCACCTGGATTTGAACCTGGGTTCCACAGCCTGCACACTACAGTTCCACGCAGTGCGGTCTGGTTAAGACTGGTCCGAAACAAGCACACATGCTGGCAAGTCACATCACAGGATGCTAACGTTACCCACCAGTGCCACTCCTGATCACAAGACAGAGGTCTCATTGGTCTAGTAGTTGGAACTGGAAGATTATAATTAAGGAGAAAAACCGACTCAGCATCTAAAAGTTTCTGATCTAACCAATGGGGCAGATCCAGCTGGTCTATCTTCATTTTAACAATTTAGCTTCCAGTCAAGATGTGGAAACATTGATTAGGTAAGAGCTTGCCAGCTCTGGGGAGGGGGTTGCCTCCTTCATCATGTCTGTGCAGTGTATCCAGTTCTCTGTCCTGAAAAATATTCATGGAAGTCAGGGGGAAAAACTCCATGAGAAACACCAGAGAGATGCACACAAGTTTAGCACTCACATATAAGAATGGGAAGTAATTTCACATCTATCAAATGCATCTTCCCTTTCCCAGATGGATTTGCCAATAAAATGAGTTTCTCCTTTAAAACAGCAATGGGCTTGAAGGACATCTTCTCCTCCTCTGAGAAATCTTGACGGAAAGCCAGCAATTCTCCAGTATTTGTGAAGAAGCAGTCTTTAAAAAAGAAGCTCAGGTGGAGCCCCAGTATGCAGAGGTATAAGGCACAGGGCAGTGAGATGTTCCTACTTGCTTCAAGGTCCCCCAGCTCGTGGGCAGAAGGAGTGAGACCTCTATGCGTGAGAGGCTGAGACTCGCAGATGCAGATGTTCCTAGACTGGCTCTGCCATGCTGCGACAATGAGAAGCATGAACAAGCTGGGCACAGCAATGGGTGCTCATGTTTGCTCACTGTGTGCATGTAGCCAAGCCCTGATGAGCAGCATCTGATTCCATCCTCAAGCCCACAGGAGGCAGAGCTGCTGGGACCCTTGCTTGACAGACAAGGAAGCAGGCTCCAGTGAGTGAGATTTCCAGTCCCACAAAGGTAGACCATGTCCATTGAATTCCTCAGCCAGGATAGGGTGGGTGTTGCACACAACCTCCTGGGGCTCTAACTGCAGAAATCCCCGCAGTGCCCCAAGCCAGGCACAGCCTTCCTGCTTGGAAAGAGCCAGAAGGGAGATTAATACTGACATGTGATTCACAGCAGAAATGGAGCAGCATTTCCTAAAAACAAAGAAAGCAATGACAGCCAAGATCAATGCACATGTGTGTATTGGTTTGCTAGGGCTGCCACACAGAGTGCCATAGCCAGGTGGCCTAAACAGCCAGTTAGTCCTTGTCCCATGTCCTGGACACTAGAAGTCTAAGGAAGATCAAGATGCCACAGGGCTGGTCCCTCTTGAGGCCTCTTTTCCTGGCTGGCAATTGGCATCTCTGTGTCCTCACATGGTCCTCTGTGTGTATCTGGGTCCCGATCTCTTCTTATAAGGACACAGCACTTCCACAAAGCACCTCTCCTCAAACCCAGTCAAATTCAACCCATAACTGTTTAGCCAAAGAGTAGCAGGGAATTTCCTTGTCTTCTTCATGGACACTTAAGGTCCTCAAGCAAACACCAGATTGGAGCTGCTTCCAAAGGCTAGTAGAGTCCTCCACGTGGTACGGTCTTTTCAGGGGTGTGCTGATGTCAGTTATGCAGACATAATTGTCACACATGGAGATGCAGGTGCAGAAGCTGCATTCTCTGTCTTCCTAAGACTTCATTATCAATAACTTTATACACATCTTGAAAGTTGAAAAACAGTGATGAAAATCAGTGTAGTGCTCAACTAGCTCACACACTTGTTTCTGTGTTGCCTGATGTGGTGTATGGGTGTCTGTGTGTGTGTAAGGTGTGTGACTTCATCACCATGTGTCTCCTGTTGTACCACTGTGATGCTTTCTTCTTGAAGTCCCTCCGCATCTGCAGAAACCAAGGGCATTCTCCCATACACAGTGTCATAATCAGAACACCAGCCTTTGTTCCCAAACAGCCTCTAATACCCACTCCACACTCACAGTTTCTCCAAATGCCTCTTTTCCATAACCCTTTGCATCGCCATACTGTGGAAAAAATGTATACAGTGAAGTGCATGGGCGAAGTTGTCTCATCCACATCAGATCACCATCACTCCAGTCAAGAACTGGAATATTCCCATCAGCCCGTGTGTTTCCCCCACCTCCATCTCATTTCCTCCCTCCCATCAGCCAGAGCAACAAGATCCTGACTTCTCTCACTGTAAATCAATCATGCCTACCTGTCAAATGCCACACATGTGAGCGCCTATATCACATGCTCTTGTGTGTCTGGTTTCCTTGGCCCTACTTTATGTTCTAGAGATGCAGAAATTAACTTTAGATTTTCTCAGAAGTTTGAAAAATCAACGACTGTAAGACTCAGACCAAGTACTGAAAACCCCGGCAACCCAGAAACCGCAGCTATTCAGCTCAGCGGCCACAAACAGCACTGCCGTTACTCATTTCTCACCCAGGGACAAGAGTGAGGCCCAGAGTGGTAGTGGCTCGTTTACTCAGGAAGCATACCACAGCCATGCCCTTTATCTATGGGGACACATTCCAAGACCCAGTGGCTGCTACAAACCAGGATAGCACTGAGCCCTTCATATGCAGAGGGGAAATCCGCCTTTTTGCTTAAATGAAATGCTCTATGCCTTTTCTTTGGTATCTAAATTTCCATCATCACTACTCTTGTGAACTCTGGAGCCACTCTTAAGTGACATAAGGGTCATTTGGACCCTATAATCCCTGTGGCTCTGATAACCGAGACGGCCACGAAGCATCTAGTGGGCAGGTGACATATACAGTGTGGATGTGCTGGACAAAATGGTAACTCATGTCCTGGGCAGGAGAAAGCAGATGGGTGAGAGCTTTTCATGCTCTCAGAATGAGAGGCAATTTTAAAACTTAGGACTTGTTTATCTCTGGAATTCTTCCACTTAAGTATTTTTGGACAGAGGTTCACAGGGGGATAACTGAAATTGCAGAGAAAGGGGGATTATTGTTGTTCTCAGTTTCCCTTACAGACATATAAAATGTTTCACTTCGTTCCATGATGCAAAGAGGGTTAATAAATTAAATTACATAAACTGAAATTGTGCGCATGCATTAATACACAACTTGGAGTTTTAAAGGGGTTTTATTGGATCTGATTCTATAACAAACCAAAGAAGCCATTTCATTGACATTACTGTCACACGTCACTGTGGGGCATGAAATATGAACTCGAAGTTGTCTCATCCACAAAAGCAAAATGGCCCGTGGAAACTGACTCATTTCTTTTAGTCCTGTGGTCTGGCCCTTTCATAGTCTCAGGGAACTGAACTGGAGACATCTCAGTTACAAGCTTCACCCAGTTCAGCCCCTCCCCCACCTTCCCCAGCAAACAAAAGGAAATAAAGCAGCGCGCGCCCCATCCCCAGCCTCATCTTTCCTCCTCATTATCTCACCATCTCTGAGTATTTATAAATAAATTCTGACTGGGTCGTGTCCTTTGGAGAAAACCACATCACACTTGTAATTAATCCCAGTGCCAAGGAAAAAAATTTATTATGTAAAGAGAGCTGCGTCCCCCCTTTCCCTCATTCGCCCTAAATTGCAGACCCCATTAAAATAACATAGCCCACTCAGGGGACACACTAACACTCAGGGGCTGCAAGCTGCTAAGATGCAGGAGATGCGTGTGAATTAAATTCCACACGATTAAATAACATAAAATTGCATTTCAATACCTTTAGGAATAAAAATAATCAAGAGACATTTACTTTATTGGGAAGTACCTGGGGATAGTGCTCTAACAATAAGCAGGTAAAGTCTAAGAGAAGGAAGAAAATGGAGGAAGGAGGAGAGAGGGAGGTACATAGCAAAAGACACTGCGAGTTTTCCTGAAGAGGCTTCTAAATCCTCGTCTAAGGGTCCAATTTTCACCACATTCTTACCAGCACTTGTTATGCAGGTATATATTTTTTATTATAGTCATTCTGATTGGAACGAGATGGTATCTCATTGTAGTTTTGCATTTCCCTGACAGCTAATGATACTGACCGTTTTTCATATACTGCATACCCAAAGTCAATGAATCAGCCTACCGAAGACATACCTGCACACACATGTTTACTGTAGCACTAGTCAAAACAGTTAAGACATTCATTCACTTCTGTGCCTCTCAAGAGCTGAATGGATAAAGAAAACGTGATATATAGATGTACTGGAATACTATTCAGCCATAAAGGAGAATGAAATCCTGTCATTTGCAGCCAAATGGATAAAACTAGCAAACATGATGTTAAGCAAAATAAGCCAGACATAGAAAGACAAGGGTTGCATGGTCTGTCTCACAGGTGAAAGCTAAAAAGAGTCAACCTGAAAGTAGAATAGTGATTCCAAGGGACTGGGAAGGCTGGATTTGATCAGTGCATGCTGTATGCATGCATGGAAATAGCAGATTGAATCCCATTCATATGTACAGTTTATATATGTTAATAAATTTTTTAAAGATCAATTTTTCAAAATAATTTAAAACCACTATAAATATAAGCCAAGGACTCAATGTTCCCACTTAAGGATTTGAGGGCTAAAAGGGGGTGATTCTGGGAGTGAATGCGCAGATTCTACATGGAAACATCCCAAAAGCTATCCTCTTTAGCTCTCAGGACTTTGGGGTAACCATGGCTCTGCTGTGTTCCTGGTTCAATTAGCCCTTCCGTCTCCCATTTGGGAAACAAGGCTGAATGACAGGGTCATCTGAAGGCTCAGACACTGCTGGCCGCACCTGAGGAGGGCAGACCACCAGCACCCACGTGCATTGTCAGAGCAGTGACACCGTGACATGGATCTTTATTGCTGTTAAATCAATCACCTTTTGACTTATTCACATGGGTGCTGCAAACACAGAACACTGTGGTGGCAGTGGATTCCATGTGGGGCTGCTGAGCCCTTGGGCAGGTAACTGATCCCAGCCAAGCACAGTAGCTCTGCAGCATCTTTCTCTGGACCCCTGAGAAAGCAGGACCTGCCAGCTGCATTTGACAGCCATTCCTGATACAGAGCTGGGGACCAGCAGAGTCACACGAGCAAGATTGGGCAGCACTGCACTGCAAGAAGATCCTCCCCACCTCTCTGGTCTCCCTCTGACACAGTCTACTTGTCACCAGGAGAGGAAGAAACTCGTAGGTTTCCTGAGAGCCTGAAGCTCCCCAGCCAAGGGGTCATGTTGAGGTTACCCTAGTTCTGTCCCCCCACCCATCCTGGAGCCCACAGGAGCAGAGAGGAGGTCTACAAGGAGGCTTCTTAGTCTCACAACTACCTTGTAAACAGGTAACAGAGGCTGAATGTATGACAAGGAAGAAACTCAGCAATGGCAAACACCAGCAATCTTCCAGGTAACCACCCCATTCACTTCTGAAATGTCCTTTACCCACCACGAGCTGCAGTTGGCTGCTTTTGCTTTGTCGTGGGAATGTATTTTGTGGGTGGAGCTCACTCCTCTCTGCTGCTGGCTCGTGATCACCTTTTAGACGATTTCTGGGCATCGCCTGCTTACATGACAAGTTCGTCCTTGGGTCCTGATAGGATCAATCAAAATACTAATATGTTCTTTTTAAACACAGAACTTGGTCTCTTAGGGACACTTAGCTGCCACTGGGAATCTCATCTCAAATGTGCACGGCTGCTGTTCCAAAATCTGCCAGCACATGTTAGCAGACTGTACGCACCCCCCAAAATTCCTTAGCAACTACATCCTGGTGCCTAACATTTTAATTCCTTCGGTTATGATTCATGGTGCCATCTGTGGACAGATAATGAGAGACAATAATCCAAGAATAGCCATCAGGCATGTGTTCAGCAGAGTTTTAGCATCGATGCCTCCATGTCAGGGGAAGGGATGGGTGCCACACTAGGAGGTGCCTCACCTGGCAGGGGTCACGCAGGACCTAGCGGATTGGATCAGAGGGTGGTGAGCCCCTACCTGCCCTTGAGCCCCCAAGAACACTTGACGTGTGGCTGCAGGGTCTTGAGATCATTAGAAGCAACAGATTTAAGAAGGGAGAATCCGCAGGAAGCACATCATCCACACAGAGCACCTGCCCGACCTGCCAGGTTGGATGGATGGGTGAATGAGGTGGGCGGGACTATGAGAAAGGAGGCCCCTGAGTCCCCTTATGCCTGGCACACAGAGTTTCATTGTCCTCTTTAAGACTTCTGGACTGTCTGACTAATGGTACTCAAGTGTCAGACATCCCTCTTTCTTTTCATAAATTCCAATATGTGTCAACTTCCTGTTGGTTCAGAAAATGCCCCCGAGGACCAGCAGATGTGCCTCCTCACGGCCTCACGTGCCACCCATCAGCCTGAGGGTGGGGCATGTCCCCAGAGGTCTCCAGAATTTCCACAGACAAGGGTACAGGAATGTGTATGCTGGGTAATATCTTCTCTCTGCAGTTTGCCCAAAGCTGCTGTAAACCAGCTAATGTGTCTTCCTGCGAACGTGAGGGATAAATGACCTTGGTTGTCCCCTGAACTATGGGAAGGGGGCAGGCGAATCAGAGTCAAGACAACCTGAGTCCCTGTAACACTTCCTGCTGGGGTTAATGTGAGAGCTGACCTGAGGGAAGGTCACGGGGCACAGTACTACCTAGAAAGGACTGGATGGAGGCCAGGACCGAGTGATCCCTCCACAGTTCCTCTGCCCACCTGTCACACGGTCATATAGCAGATCTTGGCAGGAAAAGCTCTTAGCACTTCCGGACTGCTAAGCTGGCAAAAACCAGAAATGTAAAAATCCTGGAATACACTGCATACACACACACACACACACACACACACACACACACACACACACGCTGCCATCCACCACCCTTTCATGCAGGAATCAGAGCAAGCTTCAGAATTATTTCCAGAATTCTAATGGAGCATGATTCATTGGAAAGAGGACGCTGATGTAATTATCCTCCTGTGCTATTCAGATGGCAAGGAGTCCCCTTGGCCACCCCTTCCCACAGTAGGCACAGCATGTAGCATGTCCCCGTGTCTGGAAAGCGGCTGCAAACACTCAAGATGACTCGGGCTCTCTCAGCTCCAAGCCTACAGTTGCACACCCAGGGCCAGCAGCCTGGGGAGAGGTGAGCAGGGCCAAATGGATCCCAGGAGGAGACCAAGCCCCTACAGGCTCGGTGCTGAGATGTGCTACCTCTTCCCTCCAGGAGCAAACACGTGGTTCCTGACAATGTGTGCAGACCTAAGATGCTGATGGTATACAGCTGGGGACACCAGCATTGCTTGGAAGAACTTTGCTTAATTTTTTCAATAGAAAAGCAATTCAGTGAGAGGGAGGGTGATCATGAAAAGCTGCTCTGAGGGGAGAGAGCAAGTTACTTCTCAGCCCTGAGAACACAGAAAAACCTTCAGCCTGCTCCAAAGGAGATGCAGGGCTAAAGTCACAGCTGGCCATGCAAAGGCCACCAGGCAAACATCCCAAGCCAACACAAATTTAAATGAATACACTGTGAGACACCCGACCCAGGGAAGAAGGGCAGTTACCATAAAGCAGATATTCTACCACATAGCTGGATCCCAGCTCCCCCCAGGGAGTAGAAAGTCCCCTGGTGTCCCCAACAGGGGTTCCCATGCCAGCTGTGAGCACAGCGAGCAGTCACAGCTTTCTCTCTTCATGAGGGGAACTGATTGGTGCCAATTTTGCTGATATGATCATGTCCTAGGATCACAAGGCCACTGCCATATCTACTGTCCTCATCCGAGTCATGCATAGCAACCCACGTAGCCCTGCAAGCCAAACAGTAATTGGGGGAAATGTTCTAAAATCCATGCGGATCTTTTCTTCATTGGTTTTTTTAAACTGACAAACATTACATATGTATTTGTGGTATATAACATTTTGGAGAATCTTATCGTGCAATGGCTAAATGGAGCTATCTGACCTGTGGGTTACTATGCATCTTTTTTTAAATTTTTTTTTTGATATGAACTCTTAAAAATCTACTCTCTCAGCAAATGTTCAGGAGCCAAAAATAGGTTATTAACTATAGTTAACACACTGTACAACAGACCTCTTGAACTTTGTCCTCTTAGACGAGAGAGAATCACCCCTCTAAGCAGCACGTTGCATCCTTCAACTGACACCCCAGCCCTGGGGGGACCCCCGCCCTCAATTCCACTTGCTGCTCCTATGAACTTCACTTTCTTTGATTCTATATATGTGACAGCATGTGACATTTGTGCTGGGCTTATTTCACTTACCATTATGTCCCCCAGGTTCAAGATGTGGATTTCTTTTAAATAATCAAATGCAACTAACCTAAACATAGCAATTGGCAGTTTCCAAACTGCAGAGACCACAGCCTAGCAGTTTTTCTGGGATAAGACCTGGCTTCTGGTTTCAGGTTCAGAGTTACCAGCTGTGTGGCTTTGGTTGTATTACTCAACAGCTCTGAGCCTCAGAGGTAAATATAAGCAAACGCAATATTCCCTACCTTGTAATGTATTTTGCCAATTAAAGTAAGATAATGAGCATAGAGTAATTAGTAATATTGCTAGATACACAAGTCTTCACTAAATGGTAAGTCCTGCTATACATAATTTTTTTTAAAAACACTCTTTATAAATTGTAGAGAAGAATGTTTAAAAATAAAAACCACCTAGGGCAAAGGAAAAGAGTGGAAAGGAGAAGAAGAAAGCTGGACTTTATGTACATAATTCATTTTATATATTCGACTTTAAAATGATGCAAATATTTCATAATTATAAACCAAAATTAAAAACTTAAGGAGCGACCATTAAAAACTGAAACTAGAATTAAAGGAGCTTCTGCATGCATATGGCTGCTGGCATAAACAAACAGAGAAAATTATTGCAAATGACTTCCCCACACAGTAATTTAATTGCATATTCCTAACGGGACTCACTCCAACAACAAAACGCAATCGCAGATCAAAGTCAGAAGACATTTTAGCACCAGGTTGTTGGTGGAAGTGTCAGTATTAGTATTTAGAGGATTCTGCGAGAGCGTGGCAGAGTAAATCATAATTAGAGCAATGCTGCTCATTAAAAGGTGAGGTTTTAGCCAGGCACGGTAGTGTATGCCTGTTATCCCAGCTACCATGGAGGTTAAGGCAGGAGATCGTGAAGTTTAAGGCCAGCTTAGGTAACTGAGCAAGATTCTGTTTCATAAAAGTAAAGCAACAAAATAAAATGGGCTGGAGTATAGATCAGTGATACAGCACCTGCCTAGCATTCATGAGGCCCTGGATTCAATCCCCAGGACCACCCAAAAAACCAAATCAACAACAATATAAACCCACCTGAGATTTTCAGCACAGTTGGAGGGAGATATAGATTAAGATTTAAAATCTAGGAGAGTAAATACATTTCCACGGTCCAAATGTGTCCTAAACAGTGTTGGGAGGTGGGGCCTCCTGAACAGGTCAGGAGGGCTCTGGCCACACAGACAGATGACTGTCCTCCCTCCAGAGTGGCCTTGAGATATCAGGAGTGGGTTTGTTAGAAGATAAATCTGGCCCTCCTTGCTCTCTCTTTCTTCTTTCCACTTTCTTCCAGGGGTAATAGAATCCAAGGCCCTCACCAGCACCAACTCCCTTTAGAGCAGTGAGCCAAATAAATTCTGCTCTTTATACATTACCCGGGCTCAGGTATTCTGCTATGGCAGCAGAACATGGGCTAAGACATTTATGGTGTGTATGACCTTTAAAATAAGCATCCTTGCATTGATGTGTGGCCCCTAGATACTGCTTTCCACTAAGAGGAACCAGGCCTCCCAGGAAGTACCAATTACATGTCTGAGACAAAAAACAGCTTCCAAGGACAGCATGAAACATCTCACCACACCAGAAACTAAGGAAGCTCTCAATTACCTTGAGGTCATGCCAAAAGCACACAATGGATGACACGAACAAGCTCTGTGGCTACAGAGTAATAGAATGAAGCAGCTACAGGCAGGTGAGTGCTTACCACGAAGAGACTGGACAATAAAACACAATTGCAAACACCTTTCTGCAGGCACTAGAGAGCTACCAAGACTGAGGAGACCAGTGATGCTCAGGCTCTGGGAGGGGACAGCTGGCCAGTTGAGCAGACCCACAGCTGCTCCTCCTCTGGGTTCCCTGGGACTTTCTGGACTTGGGAAAGGGTCAAGAACTGGTCTCCATCTCTGCTGGGTGCAGGGAATTGCCAGAGTTTTAGGAGTCAAGTGGGGCTCAGGTAGCAAACTTTGCAGGGTCAAAGCATGGAGAGAGGGCAGAGTGGGAGGTAGAATCACCAAGATACCAGCTGAATTCTGACAGTGAGAGGGCAGAGGCCAAAGTATCAGGCTCAGAACTGTCAGGGAAGGGACAGAGAAGGGTAGTGGGGCTACATTCTAGAAAGGAAGGAGAACCAGAGTTAGTTTCCAACATGTATCATCTAACCTTGTTTCTGTTCAGTCTCTGACAAGATGAAGGTGAGGAGTCCTCATTCTGTCTCCCCAATGCATGGAAGGACAGAAAACCGCCTTACTGAGGGCCTCCATTAATCTATATACATAAATAATGTCCGATTTCTTTGTCTTTGGCTTTATCCCAATGCCTGATCATAATTCCTTATTGATCCAGAGAAAGCACCACTCTCAGAAAACAAAGAAAAAAGCCAGGCAATAGAAAGAGACCTGTGGATGATTAGAGCAAACATCCCAGTACATTAGAAAGATGATGTTGATAAAAGATAGAGGAAAAACTGGAGAAAATAGCTGAATGATGAGGAATTTCACCAGAGAACTAGAATGTAGAAAAAAGAATCAATTATTAACTACTGGGCCTGACAATTCAGTATCTGTAATTAAGGACTCAAAAGGGGGATTCGAAGCTCAGGTATAGTGGCACATGTCTATAAACCCGGCTACACAGGAGGCTGAGGCAGGAGGATAAAAAGTTTGAATGTAGTCTGAGTAATTTAGCAAAGACCCTGTGTCAAAAAGTGAAAAGGACTGGGAGTATAGCTAAAGCTCAATGGTATAGTACCCCTGGGATCAATTCGCAGTATTCGCAAAAAAAGAAAGGTAGGTTTAGGATTAGATTAAGATTGCACATGAAAGATGGATAAGAGAATTGAAAAATAGGTCTATGAAAATGGACACCCCCAAGCACAGTGAGAAGAAAGGATGGAGGACAGAAAGGACACAGGATGTGTGGCTAGAACCTAAGAGAAGGCTGTGATGTGTGGCTAGAGTCTAAGAGACAGAAAAGATGGAAAGCAGACTACTTCCCATTAATCCTGCAGTAATAAAACATGCAGACCCACAGACTGAGAAAGTCCATGGAGGCTCAAGTAAGATAAATACAGGAAAAATTATCTCTAGGCTCACAAAGAAAATTTCTGAAGCAGCCAAAGCAAATGGTCATTACCTACAATTACATCCACAGTAGCCTTTCAAAGAAACCAGAGACACGGAGATGGTAAGAAGAAAGGGACCCGGCTGCCAATACAGAACTCGCTCTCAACACAACATCTTCCCAATACACGGTGAAATAAGGACATTTTCAGGAAAAAAAAAAAATCAAAGAATCTGTCGCCAGCATGAATGCTAAAAAGGACTTCTTACAGAAAAAAGAAGTGATCACATATAAAATATGGAAATTCAGAAAGAAATGAAAAGCAAATGGAAAATAAATGAGAGTAAGTGATCAAAAGCAGGAAAATTGGGGTGGGGAGTTTCTATGTTTCCAGAGCCAAAGACATGGAGAGGTCTGACTGAAACACGAAAAATCAACGAAACACAAGACAAAACAAAACAAAAGTTCTATGTTTTAAAAAACTGTAAGAAAAGCCAAAGGTAAAGAGAGAGATTTGGGAGAGGAGAACCCCACATCCGTACCCTAAGGTGAATAAGAGTTACAATACCTATTACACTACTGTAAACCTACAACAAAGAGCCTCAGACCCCAAACAAGGAACATTCAGTGGGTGATCTGAGGGTTGGTGGGGCTCAGAAGGATGGTAAGAAGCACAGAGTGGGGGCAGGAGTATGTCCGTGGTAAGGCTGGGGGACATTCACTGTTTGAACTGTGACCAACTCAACGAGGCAGCTCCTCTTTCCTTCCAGCTGTGGGTACCCAGCTTGTGAGAAGCCATTGGTCCTTGCCCTGTGACCAACCCAAACTGGCTGTGAGATGCCATGAGGAGGGAGGCAGGAGACCAGCCAGTGACCCACACCACCTTACCAGGCTAAAGCACACTCACTTTTCAGATTCCTGGACTCAGCACCCCTTGCTCTGACCTCCAGCCACTGTGCTGTCACCAGAGTCCCCAAGGATCCCATCCGATTGGACAGGTAGTGTCAGACCTGTTGGGTGAAGTATACTCGAGCAGGTCTCTTTTCAGATGAGAGCAGTACTGACGGGCCAGGAGGTGCCACATCTGGTCTCTTCTGTGTCATGCTCCTGGGACACAGGGCTTGTGTGTGGGGGCTGAACTCACCTGGAA